>DWGJ01001705.1:0-18544 GCA_018246895.1 Aspitha aspitha aspitha
GGACTGAGAAAAATATGAGACTAAAATATAACGGAAATGGGTAACGGAATTCGCATTCACAAGCAAGCGAATATATTCGTATTCACAAGCAATTTTATTTTTTGCTAATTTTGTTGCTTTTATATTATCCGAAGGAACTTCGTTCCTACCTGGTGTCCCGTGACACCAATAATTTTGTAATTGTTATTATAAAACAAATTTGATTAATTTATTAAAGCACATAATTCGTCGTTCTCTATACTGCCCAAAGGTTTAACTGGAAGAGAATGCTTCTAGCATTAAGTTCGCCTTTTTGTACTTAATCATAGTAAAGTTGCGAATAAAGAATAAATAAATAAATAAATTAGCAGGTGATCACAACGGTAAGAGCGCTAAATAGTATAGCGCGAAATATTATGAATATAAGCTATTTCTGGCTGTGTTAAGGATACTAAAGTAGCAGTTAGTGGATTCCCATCACCATTCCCGTACTCTGGAGGATGCGTAATCTCAATAAAGATGACATTGTTGGAGTGTTGTCGTCACATTTTGTTGGACCTTGAGTGAGTAGGAGATTAAATAATTTTATAAATAGCGTCCTAAATATTATCTTATGGAAAAAACGATTACTAAATCACAGATACACGTTCTGAATATTGATGAATGGAGAACAAGGTCAAAGTCAGTGTCAAGGTCAAATACTGGCTGATGGAGAAGTAAAAAATCTTCAAAAACGGTGTGCACGCATAAGGAGAGCGATAAAGGTAAAAGCACTTCAAGCGTGTAAAGATAAACATATTTGACGGCCGCTTATCTGTCTATCCCGTTAGGAACCTGGCGTGATGGTACAACAATAAATCAAACCTATATGATTTTATCTATCTTAATCTTTTTTGCGAGCAAATAGGTTAAAACCCATTTAGAAATTGTTAAGGCAACGTTAACGAGATGCCCCTCATGAGAGCTTTCCAACGGAAGGTGACTTTTCACCGGATCTTTTTGTGAATGAAAGAATATTATCTACTTTTCACAATTATTCTACCTACTGTTATACTTAGGTAGCATTGAAGTTATTTTGTGATAAGAAATATTTGAAACTACCTATAATGTAAGGATACTATTTTCATACAATCTTAATTTTACAAAATACAAAACTCGACATTCGGTCGATAAGATAACAAGATAACTTAATATGTTGAGTTGTTTTTTAGTAAAATAAATACATCTTTTATACAACAAAACTAAATCAATTCGCATTTGTATTTTTGCTAAGGAGTAAAGATATTTATTACGTCGCAATTTAAGATGGTATCCCTAAAAGCGCCAACGGCGTCTATTACAGACAAAACAGACTAATGGTCGCGCTGACAAATAAATTTCCGACGTAATATGTACCTGAAAGAACCGTTATTCGAATTGTGAAATTACGAACTGCCGTTGCTGTAATTAAAGATAATTTACTAGATACCGAATAATAAGTAACAAATAATGATTCGATTTCAATATTATTGTGTTACTTTCTGTATAAGATGTAAAAATAATGATTTGTCTTCAAGCTGTGTGCAATACTATTTGATGGCATAAATCAGTGAGAGACCATAAATATCACTAGCGATAACGAAGGAAAATATCTGGAAGAAACATGGCACGACACACCTTCGAGAGAATTGACCCTATAATAATTATTATTATGAATGTTTTAAAACATACAACGGCACACTGAATGTCGGACGCGGGCGGTAGCGTTTAATCCGTGTTAATTCAGTAGGTATAACGAAAAGCCAACAAACAAAAGGGAATACCATAATGCCACAACAAATAAAATCGCCGCAGGCAAGTTTTAAATTACAAACACATTCCAACGGAATGGATTTTCATACCAAATGACATGGATTTTCAATTATATAATTTATACTTTACAACTTGGGCATAAACAAAAATTTGCAATTAATTTAAAAGTCAATGTTATTAAATTATTACAATTTCAATCAATATATTTTTCTATAGGCATCTAAAGAGACAAAAGGAATAGGTAAGCACGCTACTTAGAGTACCTACCTTTCTATTAAATCCACCTCTAAAATAATGAAATAAGGATTAAAAGTAGTTCAGTAAAAAAATATTTTTCAAGTAGGTATTTTGATCCCTTGCAAATAATGTAATAAAAAAAATTAAAATGCCTGTTTACGCATGTATGTATACATACAACACACACACACATTGAAACAAAGCGAAGTACTTCGCAGATAATCCTTTTATATTTTCTATTTAAAACTAAATGCAAAGTAGAGTTGGCTACTTGAAGTTGTCTTTCCCACGGGAGTAAACACATCTTCACTTAGCGGTACAGTACAATGCACTTCGATAATGCATTCATTGCATCAATATTCAGACGTTGCACTTGTATATCATGTTCGTGAATTATGGAAATATCCATGGAAATAGCTTTCGATCAGAATAAAAGTATTCGTTGTCTGTTCTGTTCTTATTATTTCCAGCCATTGTCTCGAGATCGAATATTGCATTTTATTTATGCAGCCACTTTGATTCGTAATAAAAAATATTGCTTATCTTTAAATAAAAAATGTAAATCTATAAATACCCAAGGTCGCTGATCCTAAAACACCAAGAGGAAACCTAAGGTGTGTTAATGACTGGCATTAAAGCCTCTTATTATGGGATGATCGAGTTAATCAATGGAACAATAAAACGGATGAAAAAAAATGCTTATATTGAAATATGAATCCTAAATGACTTGCTAAGCGCTACTCACTCAAGCAAACTGGAGACCGGATAACTAAATTGGTGCAAGTTACAAATTGAGCGTCCCTTCGCTAGAGAATTTCTCGCTATTTCCTATTTCTTCTTCATTTTTGTCGCTGCCTCTAACTCACCCTTGAGATTATTCTCTTGATGAAATGCTTCCAGCGTCCATTTGTCTTCGTTATTTCATTAATACTAAATGAAGTTGCTCATTTTTTTTAGAGGAACATAATACATAATTCATACCATTATGCGACATACATATGTACGAAAACTTCATGATAACGCCACCCCTGGTCTTAGGGTAAGCAGAAAGCACCATGTACCAAATATCTGAACTGACGTGGCGTCATAAAACGTTATGCCAGTTATGTTGGCAATTGGAAATGAAAGCAGATTGCATCGAGACTGTTAAAACACTGCATTCGAAATAAAACCAAGTTTAAAGCTGGTACGGAAAGTTGGGTACTCGAAAAGTTCTCGAAACAAGGTTCGATTAAAACCAATACCGTTTAAGGAAAAGTTTCGAAAAGCTCACGGGAGGTTAAAATTATGCCTGGATGAGTATTCGACGTTTTTTCACTACGAATATAACACGAGTATCGCTAAAATTTTTTGGAACAAAAGACCGAAGTGTTTTCGCCGTTTTGTACTGTAGAGGTTTTTAATACTAAAGCTCGAAGTCCCTTTCTGAAACCCCACGGGATAGTACAATGGAATCCACTTCAAGAGTTAGGTACTTCTCGTAATTCATAGCTTTTGTGTTCACGCAAAATGGGCAGTGGATCCCATCCACTTGTCAAAAATAGCACAGTATCTCCCAAACAATGTACTTGAACGGTTGTTATCATTAAATTAATCAGCATGTTTGTGCCATGTTAATATAATCAAACCACTAATTTCAAATGTGAACGAATGAAAGCCTATATACTATTTAGCGAAACTATCTACATATGTAATTATAGACAATACATATATTATTTAATATCAATATATTATTTAAAATCAATTGTGTCTCAAGAGACCTAAAAATCGATTCACTTCCAATTTATAAAAATATTGGACAACGTTTAGCAAATATTTACATTTTAATAACATTTCATCGAACTGTCTGCTTGCTGTAATACACTGAGTAAGCAAGGCTGTAATGGCGCCCGATACAAATCAGCTACGAAGCAGAAATGAGCAAAAACATCTTGGAAAGTCATTTCATATATCATCTTCTATTATTACCTAAAAAACAATTTTTGTAAGTTCAAAAAGCAGAAAGCAAACATGAGGTTTGATATTTTATTTTGATTTTATTCAAAGGACATCTCGCGCGCACACTAATTATTTCTACTATAGTTTAATACTAATTTAATGACTATATTATTCGATCGGACAAACAATCATAGCATAACATAACTGTAAATATAAAATCCTTGATCCTTCGAGCCAGATCAGCTTGTTTATTATAGCTTCCAAATTCAAAGCTTTATTCATTTTAAGGGTCGAAATGAAAAATTAACATACACTTAGAACGTCGAGGTGTATAATTTTTATTTTAAGCTTTCGTGACGAAATTGTGAATATGATAACCATCTGTTATAAACCACTGGAAATAGCGCACGAAATGAATGGTTTCGATCACCACTAATCATACCCCGTTTGAAACACGACTTTTGCGACTTATTCTTATACAACATTGTGTTTGGAGAATACGTTTTTACACACGAATTATATCGTTATCTCGTATTAGGATCAAAGCTAGTGTTTGGTACCTGCAAAAGGGACCTCTGTTGGGTTTAATGCTACTAGTATTTCATTGAAATAACTTGTATGAAGGTATTATTTCTACTATTTTACTCGAATATCTTTTTCTTAGCTTTGCAGTTAAACACTGACTATAAATTAATTCTTTAGGGGTTTTAAGAATTTGGAGTCTTTATAGCGATCTGAAAGCAAATTAGACATTGTAAAATGCTTTATTTATTTTACTAAAGCGTTACGACATAATGTATCTGTATTTATTATATTCACAATTCATATTAGACAATGAGAGATATGTAGAATAAAAAAGCACTTTTTTATTAGAACAGAGTAGCAAACGAGCAGGCAGCAGTCACAAATGGCTGCTGCCGCCCATGGTCTATAACTAGACATAACTATAATATATCTTTGTGCCCGGCGACTGTGCATAATCATTTTTGCGGTCAAATACAATCTACTCACATGAATGATCGCAGAAGCTGCTCATACAATCGGAATCAAATCCAAAAACCGCGTCGTCTTCATCGCGGTGAAATTCAATAATGTAGTTTAAATAAATAATTTTCATGGAACAGAATGAACTTCGTGGTATTGTAATCATCCGATATAAAGCGAACTCTCTACCAATACAGAAAGGTGAATCGAAATAGAATATTTATAGTAAGTAGTTTAATGTACCTCATAAATCGTTTTTAGCCTACATATTTTATTTTTAATTTACGTTACTTTGTATCTCCATAATTCATGTTTTGTGTCAAAAATCGGTTTAGGAGTGCAGTAAAGAAATCAATATACGTTTTTAATTAATTAACTGACAACTTTATAGCAACAACTAAGCGACCGAGTTACCTTCCGCTAAATAAATTACAAACCGCTATAAATTACGTTAACTAGTGTCGTAAAACAATGAAGAATATAAAATAAGTACGGAATAATAGCCTCTGCTGGTCTGATAACTCCACTCACAAAGATTACTTTTATTATGTTAAATAGACTAACCACAATCAATTGTAACAATCCAGCAATGTTTTCACGACAAAGCTATCTTTTCTCCCTCCTGCCTCCCTCATGCCTGCTCCCTAATGTCTGGCGAAAAAAAATATTATTACTCATAAGTTTGTGCTATGGCGTATAATTATCTACCACAGATGATAAAGACTACTCCAGACGTATTTATTAATTTAGATCATTTACTTTATTAATAATTGTGTTAAGTGTAACCGTTACTGCGTATCATAAAATAAAGTTACCGGCGATGTTTGTTTGTTTGTTCGGGATTATTGCAAAAAGTAGGTACTGTACTGATTTTAACACGGTTTTCACCAATATAAAGGTAATAACATGGTAGGTTAAATTTATGAATACTAGTGGTCGCCTACTGGTCGACTTACGTATCTCAAACGACCCTTGACAGGTTTAATGGACGCGCGGTTTGTGGATCCCGTTTCGTTTGCTCAACGAAGGAGCGTGAAAGCCTTTTTCTGTTAATTTATTTTAAATTATCAAGTTTCGTATTCATTATCGAGTCTGTGTACTGGGTATATGCAACTATGTAACACTGCTGGACACGGGTATAATCTCAGAGTAATGGTTTCACGCCGTCTATTACTCTAGTAAAGTAGCATTGACAGATTTCACATACCTCAGAAACATGTATCTATCATTTCTTCTCTTATATATATAAAAATCCCGTGTCGCGATGTTCGTTTGCGCTAATCTCCGAAACCACTTAACCGATTTCAATCAAATTTTGTAGATATTTATTGTGTGGTCCAACTTAAAAGATAGGATATATTTTTATTTCCATTGATAATTAGATTTTTTTATTGCAAAATCAATGTTTTCTTATAGGACAACACTTAGTCGGACAAACATCATGGTACGGGATTTTGACATATTTTACATATATGATTTAACATATATAACCATGGCAACGCGTGGTCAGGTCTACTAGTAAATTTATATATAAGTAGGTATATTTATGAAAACTTAACGTTTTTATGGAATTCAAAAAACAGTTCATGGTAAACGAGAACAAGCAAATAGCGAACAGATCCAAATAAATATTTCCTCTGGCGCAATAAACCTCTCTGTTATAATAATACATGGGTATATCTTTACTGACTACGATTAATAGCACTGTGACACACGGAGCGGAAAAATTACTTTCATATTTACGTTTAATAAAGTTACGAGTAAGTGTACCTACATACAAACTATGATAATGCAATCAAAGATGGTACCTGTAGTTATGAAGTAGGTATATAAGAGCTACTCAGAATAATGTTTATACGGCAGCTAAAAAAATATATTGATGTAAAGAATTTCATTGCACTTTTATCGTCTATTTCCATATTATGAAACATTGTATATCATTGAACTGTCCAGACCATATCATGATGGAGACAACGAGTCTATTGTATATCATGAAACGGTCGCATTTCACAATATGGTCGAAAATATCATGATATGATCGATTAAAC
The DNA here is from genome assembly GCA_018246895.1 of Aspitha aspitha aspitha. NCBI lineage: Eukaryota > Metazoa > Arthropoda > Insecta > Lepidoptera > Hesperiidae > Aspitha > Aspitha aspitha. The sequence goes on from DWGJ01001705.1 coordinate 6,978, forward strand.
GATCTGGCTACGGCGTGTAGATAAATATAATATTTATGGATAAATAAATACATCCGCTGGGCCTTTGTTAACATAAAACGAGCCTCGAATGAGATGGGTTCTTCAAAATATTAAAGTAGCGCCTAAACTGAACGATAAATTGCTGGCAACCCCCAAGGGGCAAGGTTTTGTAGTAACAGGGAGCTGCTCGCAATACCCAATGATTCTAGAAACTTTTGAAATTGACAAAATCTTTCAGTTTGAATTTCTTGACGTTTAGAGGTAAGAAATGTTAAAAAATTATAAATAAATAATAATAATAATATAATTACAAATATACCACAATGTACATTTTTTACAATTTATAGATACATAATATTTTCTACCTTTATTATTATTTTTTTGTAACTCTTCTTTCCTTTTTACCTTCATTCGTGTTTTTGACCTATTTTAATAACAGATTAAATCGCCATATTCAATAGGTTTATAATATATTATTATTATATTCAATACGTTTATGATCAATAAAAATATGTAAATTGAAATAATTAACCAAATATGAACATGATTCCAGTGAGATTGTATAAAGGTTCAGTTCTTAAAATATAGCCAAAAAGAAATTTTTTGTCAATAGTAATATTCTGAAAACTTAATTATTTCTTATTACGATATTAAGATCAGATTTGAAAGTATTCATATCACAGAGAACTTATTTAGAACATTTCTTACAGCAAAACATTTTGTGCCTGATTCATACTTCAAATACACAAGCGATAGTAGAGCTAAACCATATTATACAGCAAACGCGTGTTCCCACAATGAACAGCGCCATCTATCTTCGGTGCAATAAAACTGTCAACACCAACCAGTCTTACCTCCACACAATAGTGTACACACGCCCTAATCGTTTAACTAATGATTTACGATTCGAAAGGTGTGAAAATCAATGTAAAGTATTTTTCTGTCCATTGGAAAGAGAACAGTAATTATTGTCGTAGTTTAGATTTTAGTCTTCTACTCAAAACCCGCCACCATCTTTTCCAAATTACGGGATAATTTTAATTCAAATTCGTATCACTTGCTAAAACAGTAGAAGTAAATAACGTTTAGGAAGGCACCTTTAATTTCCATATGAGTCTTTGTGTTTCATAATATGTAAGGTCTTTAGAGTGGTAGGCCTTAAACTTTCTTCTTATGAGAGGAGACACGTGTCCAGCAGTACAATAAGAATAAAAAAATGATTGAAAAAAATTAAATTACCAATTGCGTTACTCCGTTTTCATATTAGACTTTTTATAACCTTGATTCTTTTATAATTGCCCAAATATTCACTTGGAGAAAACCAATTTAGCATAAAGATCGCCTTTTTTCTATTTAAGTTGCAAATAAAGAATAAATACATCAATAATTGAAACATCGAATCATAAATAAAAGTTTCAGTAAGATGTTATTAATCAAAGGATAACAAGTAATTTATATTCTTGATGAACAGAGAAATACGAATGAAAAGCTGTTAATGAAATTACAAGATGTAATTAATATAACTCGACGAGCAGAGTTGTAGAAACATCTCAATCAACGGAACATTCATTAATTAAGTTTATTGTTCCCGGTTATTAACTCGGATCTGAGCGAAGTTCGAGTGTGTTCGTCATTCTGATACTATTGTACCTTGAGTATAGCGCTCTCAACTTTGTTAAGTACATAGGTACCTATATTAGTATCATTATTTTTATATTATAAGGTTAGGTTTCTAACTGGGTAGCCAGAAAGCATCGAGCGCCAAACAAATCTGACGTGCTTCGTCTACAATCATTGCTTTTTTCATCAATACACGCCGGTTCCGTACTAAATTTATATTCACTAAAGTATTCAAGAATACTTGTTACTTGAAAACAAAAAGCCAACGACACGCGGTGTTCCCAGGCGGTCACCCATCCAAGTACTGACCGCGCCCGACGTTGCTTAACTTCGGTGATCGGACGAGAACCGGTGTGTTCAACGTGGTATGGACGTTGGCGATAGCTCTGCCGAACTTCGTCATTAGATGGGGTATGTAAATAATCTTCAAAAATATTTTATAAAAATCAGAACCCAATTTCAAATATAAAAAAAACTCCTTAAGATAACAAAAAGCCATCGGCACGCGGTGTTCATGCCATTCCATCCATCCATTCCATATTTGTATGTTGGTATCTATTGTTTGACATAATGTTAGTGTATCGTATGCAGTAGGATTTTTAAAAATGTTACAAATTCGTAACATCTGAGTATGTCCGGCAATTGTTTCACATGAACACCGTAAGATATTGTCATTCTACACAATCCTCGTATTGTAGGTATGCAACAATACATTTTTATGTACCGGTATTGACTTTAACTATTATGTAAACATGCTACTTTGTTCACAAGCAGCTCATTTAAATGGTAAAAGCTTAGGTATATTACGAAAATTTGCAAATATTTTTTAAAATTGCGTAATAAAATAATCCAACTTTAACCCATAAGCAGCTAACCTAGCCGTGGCCTGATTGTACACTGTTTTGAAATCATAACCTTGGTTCGTAACCAAATACCTATATCCTATTAAATATCTTGACCGATTTCGTAAGCAGATCCTGACTGTAGACGAGACGTCATCGAACGCTATGTGAGTCAAAAGAAAGCCTCTACGTTGCCCCTACCAATGGCGCTATGTAGATCTACTGAATATTGCAGTATTTTTTAAAATTTAACATAGAGTACTAATATAGTATCGAGTATAGTCACAAAGACATCTCTGTAGGTAGTTGTATTACATATTGAACATGGAATATTTATTAATTAGCCACAGATTTGTTTCGAACTTTTAATGCCTTACTTACCTAACATGTAAAACAAACGTTTTAAATTAGTAATTGCTTAAGATGTCCTCAGTCGCTTAATTAACAGATTATTTGCAATTTCGGGACCTCGAGTGCTTCCTGTGGACACGCCCGTTCATAATAAAGTTTTATTCAAATACTATGTTTTCCATTATACGTCATATTTTTATTTTCATCAACTAACTCTCGGCGGCAGCGGCAGCCTAAAAACCGCCGCCAGGAGAGAAGACCCGGTCTAGCAGAGGACCAATAAAAGGATTGAAACGAAAACTCCGTGTAGATTCATAGTATATTACATAAAAATAAAGGGTCTATTACGCATGTTTACGTACGTATGCAGATCTCAGCTGAAGGCGTTCTGTCATTTCATGCGCACGCATGACGACAATGCATGATGCGCGTGGTACAATAGTGGGTAAGAATCATCCGACGCGGAAAAGGGCCCTAAGCTTTATTATTTTGTAATGTGTGTAGAATGGGTTCTTGCCTCGGCTACTATCGCTACATACAAAACAAAGTCGCTTTCTCTGTCCCTATATCCCTATGTAGGCTAAAATTTTTAAAACTACGCAACGGATTTTGATGCGGTTTTTTTAATAGAAAGAGTGATTGAAGAGGAAGGTTTATATGTCAAATAGTCATGATATAGGGAAAAGGGAATTGTTTTAATCCAAATTTAACTTGCGCGAGCCACGGGCAGTAATGAATAAATCTAAAGTACTGGATCGGTTTTATTCATGTTTTCAGTGAGTGACATAGGCTATATATTTTATACCCGTGCGAAGCCGGGGCGAGTCGCTAGTTAATAATATTATCCTCTTGGTACAAATTTATCTAAGTCGGGCAGTTTTTTTACCCTATGACAGTTACAATTTGAATTTCTTCTGTCAGTAATGACCACCGATATTTTCAGTTTTTAAACTTACGGAAGTCTTTGTTAATTAACATGTTACTACGTCTATCGAGAACGCGTAGTAGTTGCCCGATGCGTTTCGCCACCAGTCGAAGAAAGGCCGGAGGTTCGCTTTCGATGTTTACGGGGAGAAATCTTGAACCGGTCTCGCTCAGTGCCTCGCGCCGCGTCGTTGCGATCGCGTGTGCGTTCATCAGACCTGTGTCAACAAACTCTAAATACACCGTGATATTAAACTCAATTTTTTTTAAGTGCAAACGCGTGTTACAAGTGCAGTGTTCCAACTGTGGTCTGTCCTCTTGAAGGAAGAGCGAGTTTTTTTAGGTAGTAAGTTATTCTACCTGCCCGTGTTTTTCTACAGTCCACCGGTATGTTTTGAAGCTTTCAAGTAATTTAGTGATGTTATTGGTAAAATTTGTGTCGAACTTTGCGCCTTAGAAATTTGAATGTGAATATTGATTTAAAAGCAGAATGCCTGTTAAAAGATTTTTGTTATATTGTACATACATGTTAAATGTCTAATATAATAAAGTTACAATTTTGTCAATAAATACTTGTATATAAATTTATATAAAAATATGTAATATGTAACAGGAAATGCACGTTTTATTTATGCGCTCTAAAGAGTTGTACTTTGCATCGCTAGTTGTAGAAAGGAATCCTCTCACTTCGACATCGTCTAACTCAGATCCACATACGTCTTTCACGTTTATATTTGAGTAATTTATCACATGTTTTTTTATATACATTTCACTAATGACTTCCGACTGTTTCATAAATCGGATTGACAGCGAGAGAACAGTTCAGATGTTATTAATGATCTCAATGACTATTTCTATTATAGGTAGCTAATTAACTAATACACAAATCTATATAGTTTCTACTTCCGATTGGAGTAGAAATACATACATATGTAGATTTCCACCGACTAAGAAACTTATTAATTCATCAGAAAGCCAAGAAATTAGTAGATAAGGACTAATTTAATAACTATGTATTCATTCATTTATTGAAATAGGTACATTGTTATTGGAAAAAGTGTTTTTAAGAAATGACAGGGTTTCGTTACAATATATGTACTTACAACATACATGATGATAGAGCGTGTAAGATAAACATTTTCCCATACAATAGAGTTCAACGAACCGTTACATTTTGATGAGATTTTTTATTTTAGTTTTCTTTTACATAATTTATTTAGAAAGACTTACTAATAAATAGATCATGACTGTATTAGAAAATATAGATTAGTTATTTAAAATATATCCCACTTAATATACTTTATTGTTTATGTTGCACACTCTAAAATCGGTATTACGATAATGTCATCACATCTGAAGTGAAAAAGGCTTTTCACATATAGGAGAATGTGTTAAAGAACGTTTATAATGTCACCATCACCAAGACTGTCCTGTCTCGACCAAATAGGTCAGACATTGGCTGACCGGGAGTCAAGAGCCTCCGAAACCGGCGTGTATGCATGAAGAGAATGATGAATGTAGATGAAGCACGGCGGGTTCGTAAGGACAGAGATATTTGGCCATCGCTGCTTTCTGTCTACCCCGTCAGGGACCTGGCGTGAGACGATATGTCTGTATGTTTAATAATGTCACCCAAACAGTATTGCTAGATGTATAGGACAGCTCACGTAAACGGCTACTTAGTATTCCACACGAGTCGTCCATGCACGCAGTCCGCCTCGCATTTGCCATTGTTTACATTCAAAACTGTGTAGCATGCTATTCCACCGGCTTTATTTCGTTTACGAATGTTGAGTGCAGAGATCCTACCATTTATTTCGCGATAAGAAATTAGTATAACACTCAAATAGTCTAATCTATATTATTTACAACGCGTATATAGATGAAGTAAATTGATCAAAAAATGTAAACATTCTTCACAAGACATTAAAATATTTTAACACCTATAGATTACAACACGCTAATTATTTAAATTCAACAAACTGTTAATTGAAGATACTTTACATATTTTAAGTTCAACTTAACAATTTAGATCTCAGATGCGACTTTAGTATTGTAAAAAAAAAATTAAGTGTGTATAGTTCTTATGACGTCATGAGACAAGACCTATTGAGCATAGGTACGATTACAAAATTGTATTCATGTTAAAGGTATTTTAATTTTTGTTCCTCTAATCGTCATCAATACACGCCTACAGTTCTTTCGCACTTAAAAACCTGCAATTTATACATATTTACATGTGCGACACCCAATCAATTTACGCTCGGAATAAACACCGTCGCACGCTACCTTATACATATGTATAATATTACACTAGCTGTGCCCAAGGCTTCGCGCGCGTGGAAATCAATATTTCCCGTTCTTGCAACGTTTGCCATTGCTACTCCACTCCTATTAGTCATAGCGTGATGTTATATAGCCTATAGCCTTTCTCAATAAATGGACTATTTAACACAAAAATAATTTTTCAATTCGAACCAGTAATTGCTGAGATTAGCGCATTCGACCAAAAAAACTAGCTTTATAATATTAGTATAGATATAGATTTTCATAGGCATTGACAATATAAAAGTTTTGGACGTTTTAAATCGCATCGACGCGGTGTCCATATGAAAGGCATAAACCGCTATAAACGTGATACCCCGATCGTGACTGACCGCTTCCGTTAATTTTTTCATACATTATTTGTATTAAAAATCTCTTGAACGGATCGAATGTCAACGACTCAGGTGCCATATGTACCATATAAACTCACGACAAACGCGACACTATTTTGAGGTACTTTGTAGTGGTTTGATTGAAGCCCGGTATAAATAAGTCTCTTAAGAAGGTTACGGATGGAATATGCAAATAAACTTCTTTTCAGAACTAAATAAAATAGCTCTTTTCTGTACATTAGCAGTACTGGGTTCTTAATTAGTATCTCCCTTTCACCTAACCTGTCACCCTCGGCGCGTCTTGTGTCAATCTCTACAATTTAAACATATCATATGGGAAAGTACAAAATCGATAATCAAAGTTTTCGTGTCGAATGTTTTTCGTAGGAACACGCCTTCGTAAAAATAGAGCTAACGTCATTCCTATACCGTGCTGGTCGTAAATGGCTATTACCATCTACGGTCGCTTATAATTAGCACTGGTCTCGTTCGGCTCCAAACGAAACCAGCGCACCATATACAGTCAACTCTAAAAAACTCCGCCATAAAACACATGATCACTTTAAAGCGGGTAGGTGATCCCTATCCACTTTTTAATAGGGCCACTACCCACCCACCAACCCACTTAATAGGCCTTAAGACTTTAAAATATAGCCTATTATAAGGAATAATGATATTCGATATGGTCAGTAAAAAAACAGTTGTTATAACGATTTATTATAATAAACATTTAACATGAATTAGTTTAATACGCTTTCAATTAAAACAATTATATCAAAAAGAGACAAATAATTTAATAGTTAAGAAAACTTATATAAATAAAAAGGTATAATTCGTAATATCAATCCCTGGAAAAATTATTATTTTTAGTTATGTATAGCTTTTAGCTGTCCCATTACAACTGTTGAGGAATCGCAGTATCACATAACAGATGTATTGCTTAAAATAACCCAAAGGTATACCGTAATGAATCAGTATTCCCAGAGTGTGGGGATACAGTTTGACGGGTCAACCTGCGGCTCGCCCGTTTTATATTCATATCTTGTGTCACAACAGTGTTGCGTATAGGTTACATCCAACATCAATGACTGATCAACGATCGCTTTATAAATTCTTATTACGAGAGGACACTCGAAACTGTACCGGGATAATATCGATATTCGCCGAATAATATGCGTAATACGGTAATGCCGCCGGGTAGCGCGGATTTACATATAAGTTTCTTGTAGCAAAGTATAATTTCGCATACTGTTAACGGTATTTCGTAATAATTTACACATTTCATATTAAAATTGCATTATACATACGTGGTGGCGAAATAATAAGAATTTAAGTAGTATAAATAATTTTACACAGATAATAAAAAAATTACAATTTTTGTTTGGACGACAAAGGCTTAAGTAGGTAACTATTTATTTATCTGTGCTTAGTGCAACCAGTCACATAATTTCTCCAAAAAATTTTATTTTAAGATCAGTTAACAGGCAGCAGATTTCTTTAAAAATATATTAATAATAAAACGCCGTCAAATATTCTTAATATGTACTCGTACTTACATATAATAACATAGTGTATCCTGGAACCATTATTTAGTTATTCATAAATCAGTCTGATTACAGTATCTTCTCACATATGAAGTAAGACGTTTTAAAGTTTCAATGTTTTTCGCTAGCGAACCGTGTTACGGTAAATTGGACGGAAAGGTCGGAATTGGAACGGTGTGAATGCGGTCGAGTTTTCGTTGTGGTACGTGTTGGTTCAGTTGCAGTGTTACTTGGTAATCAATACTTATATTATAGAGAGGAAACCTTTGTATGTTTGTAATGTTTTCACACAACAACTACTGGACCGATTTCAAAAATTCTTTAGAAAGCTGTATCTTCACTGAGTAACAGGGTATACTTACTACCTTTTCAACAAAATAGGGCTCCCTAACAAAAATGCAATAATGTAACAAGGTGTGAAATAATTTATATGGCAAGACAACGTTTGCGGAGTCTAGTGTGTCAATATCAGCTAATGTTGCTCTTGATACAAATTGGTACTAACTCTTAAAAGGCTAATTTCATATTTTGTTGACGCAAACTTCGTCTGTATCACAATCTAATTGGATCAAAGTAATACTGTTGCTATTTATGCTAAACTTATAAAATACATTCTTAGCGACATTACATACGGAGTATCGTTCAAATAAACTATTCAAAGATACGTTCAAATGATTGCAAAAAACACTTTAAGATAAAATTGTAAGCATTATTATAAGGTCACATTAATGAGCTTATAACAACACCATATATATGCGCGTAAGTATTAGGTAACTGTTTATAAATAGGGGGTATGACCTCGAGGACTCCTGAACTCTTTGATACCGACTTTCAAGGACAACCGCTGTGAGAATTTCATATTTTGAATAGCTGCTTACAATGCGTGCGATGGGTATCAGTGCTTAGCCCCGAGCCCCGAACCCCAAGCTTGAATTGTACCGTGGTACCTACTGTTTGTTTTAATTGTAGATCTATTGATAGTTTTACCAGATAATATGACGTAGGGTGGACACATAACAGCAATGTGTACGCTTGATTTTTATTTATAAATTTTGCTTTTAAAACAATTATTTATTTAACTGCCGACTGAAGTTTGCACAAAGATTTTTTATATTTTTTGTTTACTGGATTAGCAGTAGTCAGTGAAGAAACGCATTAAGTAATTAGCGAGTGCCTACCTAAATGTATATCGTTCAAGTCAACGAAATGCAATTTCTGAAAAACGCTTGACATTATAACGAACCCATTCGAACATCACAGACCACTTAAGTCGTTTCCGTTGACCGAAGAAGCAACTCTCAAATTGACACGTTCGCGCTTCTAAATGGAACTTCGCACGAGTGACGTGCATATACCCGCATTCAAAGCCACGTACAGCCATTGAGTAAATGTTAAATGCAGATGCCTTTAGCCATTTTAATCTTTTAAAAAAGTTTTTTTCAAGGCAGGGAACGCTCAAGTGGCTCCTCCTTTTTCAAAGCCCGTTGAGGTTGCATCAAGAAGTAAAAATGAAAGAATAAAACATTTGAAAGTAAGAATAACAATAATATGATAACATAAAAGGAAAACGTAGTATCTTTTTCTGCTATAACACTAAATTATTTTCTTTTTATATTTAAGAGTAGGCACTACCTTTTCCCGCTATTACATTTCGAAAATCCATTTATTGTTGTAACTAAAGTGAAGAATGACATAAAATATCTAAGGAATATCTAAATAAAAATTGCGTGTCACTGTGGCATCTTTGAAAGCTGATGCGATGTCTGCAAACTTACTGCAATATGCGGGTCGTTCAAGAAAATCCATTTTAATTTGATCATTGTGTAAATTCTACCAATTGCTTATAATGTTAGTACGGCCAGCTGGGAACGGTAGGTACTATTGTACCTACTCGTTAAAACACGGAAAGTTATAGGCATTTTATTATGAGCCTGCCGGTTTAGTGGATACTGTTGTTGCGCTGGAGGTTAAGGATTCAATTTTGTCGGATAACAAACAAAAAATTTTAAGTGTTTGTTTTAAGTTTGCATGTAAAATTATTTTTATAAGCATATACGTGTATCATATTTGCTTATAATTAACGACATCTTTTCTTTGACTAACGTATGGTCTCGATAATTACATACATTAATATCTTAACAATAAATTAATTAATTAATATTATTAATCAATTAATTAATATATTAACTGTCTCAAGACTAACTCTGGAATTGCATTGCCGAATGCGCGCGTGTTTTATCGTGACTTTTAATCTGTCATTTTAAAATTCCATAAGACTGATCACATTATATACGATATCCATCTTTACCAGAGACGTATGACATGAAAAAAGTCATTAACTGTTAATTGTACAGTTAAGCAATTTGATAAATACAAATTACGTTTTTACTGGTTCGCAGTGTCACATCGTTCATTTACCTTATCATCTTCTAAGATATTAAAATACATTCGAATCATTTTGTTATATAAATCACGACGTCAGCTTTTGAGCATGATTGATTGTTATTCTCGATCTGTATTAATTTATTAATATGCCGAAGCTAATGTAATAATAGAAACTGATGGATTTGTAGGCTAACGTTGCTAAGTAATCGGCGCAGTACATAGATAGTTCGAATATGACATTACAATGATTGAGGCTTGAGGCCGTAGAGCCAATGTGTGTACAAAGTGTGTGTAATACTTTTAAGTATTACATTTCTAATTTTAAAAAATATTTATGTTTTTTTACTAACGTTAATTCTTTGTTTTATCCTCTTAAGTACTATTTTAAAAAGAGGAGTACAGACCACTTTTGTAAGCAATCATATCTCTATGATGTAAAGTATACTAACTTTGATATTATTATTACTTAAAAGAATAAGGAACTATTTATAAAATGTCATTCCGTATTTTACTCGTCACAAGAATCGTTCGGTGATGTTACATCGCTTAAAACCTCCCTACATAAATGAGCGATCACATGTATATGGAATTTAATACATCCTACTGATACTTGGAGAGATTAGAGCGTTCTAACAACAAACAAACTATTCTCCTTTCTTATATTACGAGTACAGCAGGCATAGGCTAGTGGTTTGAAATGCAGCCTTCCACTCGGGACGTCTGGGTTCGAACCGGCACCTCTGATTTATTACGTGCGTTTTGTAACTGAAATTTAAATATCACTTGCTATAACGGTGAAGGAAAACATCGTGAGGAAACCGGCACACCTTAGAGATGTTATAAAGTATGTAATATTTTCTGAGGTGTGTGAAGTCTACCAGTCCGCACTTGGCCCGCGTGGTAGACTATGGCCTATGAGAGGAGACCCGGTCTATCAATGGACCATAAATAGGGTCGAACAACAACATATTACGATACTAGAGAAAGAAATTGCGCTTCCCTCTATAGTAAATTCCCAGCGCACTGCGTTTCACCAGAAGGATAAATTTACTCGAATACAAAACCCACGGAATGGATAAAATATACGCAAGCGCAAGCTTTTGCAACAATGTATTGATATGAATGTCGCATGGAAACCGGGCGTGTAATAGCGAAGCCGCTTAAACACACATCCCTACTAATATTATAAATGCGATTGTAACTCTGTCTGTCTGTCTGTCTGTTGCTCTTTCACGCCTAAACCG
>DWGJ01001706.1:0-18538 GCA_018246895.1 Aspitha aspitha aspitha
AATGTGCATCAGATTAAATTCAATAATTTAAATTACAATACAATACATTATTATTACAGTTATACTAAATAATACAAACACATACATTTAAATTAATGAATGCCTGTGTATGGTGAACGGATAGCTGATAAACATACATATATACATACGATACAGTACTTATAAAGTTATTTTAATTACGGCCAGACACAGAACAAACAAATGTTCTCATCACAGAAGTGTTTATATCTGTATTTTATTTATAAAGATTTTTGTCTAGCTGTAAGATTAAGTTGTGGCTCCCTATAATTATATCTACGCACTAGTATAATTTAAAATGTATCCTCAGCTTTGTAATCGCCTTTCCCTTTCTCGTTATTTTAAAATAAATAAATAAAAGATAAGGTAACCGTTGAAGTTCTCAATAGAATGAATAAAAGTATAGAACTTATAAACACTGTTAAAAGACTTAAAATAGCATATTATGTACGTATAAATAGGATTAAGAAATATGTACAACTTAATAAAAAACATAATTGAAGGGAATGTGGAAGGCGAAAGGAATAGGCCGGAGAGGAATTACATGGTATGATAACCTAAATGCCTGGGCGCGCATAAAAGGGCTGTTGAACTAAAGAGGAAGATGGAAGATCGGGATTCTTTTAGAGATGATTGCAGACATCCGTTAGAAGAAGAAGAAATAAGACACCCGGAAGAAGAAGAAATAAAAGATATATCCCAATACAGTGTAACCCGTGTTCTGTTGAACGGAGGGTTTATGCTGACACTTCCTCCACTTGACACACTCGCGCAGACAATGCCGCAGTGACGCGCGACCCCATTTATTACTTTTGTAAATCCATGTTCAAATGTGAACTTCTACTTATAAACGCTCACAAACATTATAGAATAAAAAACATGTTTTCCCCACTGTCTATAGCAAGTGTCAGAGGAAATATTATTAATACTTATAATATTGGTTCGATAAATAACATTTCAGTTGTAAATAAATCTGAAAGATATAGTAAGTTACAGTCAGAAAGCTGAAGTTGTGCTGACACTCGACACAAGTCTTGTGCTGACGCTTTGTCAGCTTGACGCCCGTCTGCTGACATAATAGTAACAGCATGACCCGAACTGTCAGGTAACTTAAGAACCTTAACGAGTCTTTCTAATTAATCGTTGAACTATTTGATATGAATGACAAAAATCCACTTATCCAAAATTCCATTTCAAAAACATTTAGCTGTTAGCTACTATTATGACGTATCACCAACATCCGTTTTCACGATGAAGGAAACACGTTTTAGAGCTTTGCATGCACACCCCTAAAGCCTGCCAAACCACATTTGGGCCGCGTGATAGACAACAGCTTTAAACCTTATTCTTTGGGAGGAAACTACTCGTATGTCCAACAGTTGAACTAAAAGAATTGTAGATGTTGGAAATCAAATAAAATTTATATTAATATTATAAAGCTGAAGCGTTTCTTTGGTTGAACGCGCTAATCTTAGTATCTACTGGTTCGAATTGAAAAATTATTTTTGTGTTAAATAACTCGTTTATTGAGGAACTTTTATCTGAATAATTATTCGAATAAAATTTTATTCGCATTATTCGCGAATAATTTTTTCGTAACTATTCGAGTAGTTTATTCGTGACTAAATAATTTTATTGTTATTCTAAATAATTTTACGCCTTACTTAGGTCACATATATACTCGTACCTCTGGCAGTGAGGTTTTTGAAAATGAATGTAGATACATGAAGATTTTTTGAATATTAACGTACAGACAGAAAGGTACGATTCGAAATATTTTCACGAGTGTTATCGGTATGGGTCGGCGAAATACCAAAATGGAAAACCGTGACCCAACAGTAACTTTTGTACTGTAGTGTTTTGAAGTTTTCTGCATTTTATTTTACCAGTCGATATTATAACAACGGAAGTTTTACTCGTCAGAATCGTCAGTAAGATATATTGGCAAAAATATACCCGGTTCGGTACAAAAGATATGATTTTTTGATCGAAAATAGGGATTTTTCTATTGGAATTTCACATGCTGGATTGTACTTCAAAATTTGATCGAAAACGGTATCGCTTCCAGAACAGCCATAGACAAAACAGCCATAGATAAAAGTTTTTTTCTGACAATTGTCAGTATCCAGAATACCAGAGCCTTTCCTGATATTGTGACCGAATAAATGAAAAGAGGATTTTGATTACAATTGGAGGTTATACAGAAAAAAGTTTCAGTTCGACTGGTCTCCAGGTCTAGTGGATAGACCATAACTGTTAAACCAGGGCTCGCGGGTTCGATTTTCAGTCAAGACAAGATTTGTGTGATAAACATTTGTTTGATCTGTGTCTGGGCGTAATATATACATATGTATATATGTATCTATACATCTACATCATATTAATCCTAATTACCTATTGCTATATACATGGGATAATTTACGTTACCCACTAATATTAATAGTGCTCCCTAATTGTACTAATGATTTATGTAATTGCCGTTTATATTAAATTGTATTACGATGTATGACATTAAGTCATATTATTAAAATCATTAATCCATTAAAGTTAAGTATGATTTACTTTGCTTGATAAATCTTGATTAAAGCTTGGGACATGATATATTTGAAGTTCCTAGATCCATGTGAAACGGCCTTATTTAATTGCCTGGCCTCGTGGTCGAGCGGTTAGAGACCCTGACTGCAAAACCGGTCGTGGGTTCGATTCCCATCCAGGACAAACTTTGTGTGATGAGCACATTTGTTTGTTCTGTGTCTGGGCGTAATAAAAATATCTATGTAAGTACTATGTCGTATGTATATATTTATGTTTATCAGCTGTCCGGTCACCATAACACAGCCACTAAATTGCCTAATTTGGGATCAGACAGCCGTGTGTGGAATTGTCCCCAGTTATTTATTTATTTATTATTATATATGAGTACCTACATAGAGGTATTAATAACAATTGAAGCATCAACCGTTAATGTTTAGCAAGTCTTTGATGATAATAGGAAGGTAAACATTTGGATCCCAATTACTTATATCTCTATCTGGTGCAGTTTGACATATTCTAAGTTTTACTCGGATTATTGGAAATGCCTTCACTCGACATTCAGTTAAAAAAATCATTAAAGTAATACATGTACATAGATAGGTAGGTTATTAATCGTCACTTTTTTATTAAAGTAGATAAATTTTATTCATACAAACAAGTAGTTCAGTTATGTAAGTAAAATATAGAAAAGACTAAATAGCCTATGTATAGGTACAGATTAACTGTCTTATTGAAAATAACATAATTTCATGTATCTATCAAACATTTTATTACTCTCTATACTGCGTGGCGCTTTGACAATATTTTTAATTTATTGGACTACATATTTTTAATATAAAATGCAAGAAAAGGGGAAATAAGTAGTGCATCTAAGTTAGGGGCAGAATCGCCGCCCGATGCTTGTCCGTGTAGTAAGTAGCGTAGCCGGGATAGGGGCGGAACACGCGGGGTTGGTGGGGCGAGGGCGGAGGGCGCTCGATACGCGCGCGCGCTACGCTTCAATCAGACAGTCGCGTTGAGACGCCCCTTGCGTATGGATAGTTACGTACGCTGGCACGTTGTAACGCTTCGATATCAATATTCTGAACTCATTTCTTATTAGTACGTATTTTCATTTCTATATCTGTCAATTAATTTACATGTAAAAAATATTTTTCAACGGATCTTATTAAACAGTATATCTTTAAATTTATTATTAATGTGTGTATAATATAAGTAGTTTATATATTTTTTAATTTGTTTACGTTTGATCACATGTTAGTTGTTCAATAACCGAATGAAAATTCTAAGAGGATTATAGTGAAAATAGGTGGTTGTGCAGTGTAATTCTTAGTGACAAATTGTGTAGTGTATATTAGTGTCTTTTCAATAAATCCGATTCTATCTGAATCGCACCTTCCTTGCCACATTTATGACGGATAGTCGTAACGCTGTAGTTCAGGTTGAAAAACAAGAGAGTCGCAAAAATAGCTCGAGCTTTTATTCAGTAAAATAACTGTGTGAATATTTGATGGTGTGTCGTGAACTGGAGCGCATACAGTCGAGTTTTGCTCGCGAACGTCGCGCGACGGCGCAACGGGGGTATTGATCGGCGGCGGGTCGCGAGACGCCGGCGTTGCCTGCCGCCTAAATAAAGCTCCGCATGTGTGCCGCTGCCGCCCTACGTCGATGCGTCGTCGTCTCCTCCGCCATCCGGAGTGCGACGCGCTTTACGTTGCCATGCCGTCACATCGGATTTTTTTACACATTGTAGTTATTGGCGCCACATAACGACACTCTAGATACAGATACCTATTGTTGTTTTATAAACCACATGTTATCCGTAATGTTACGGTAGTATTATAAGTCTACCGTGACTGCTAGACCATAAATCACCCCACATGTGCTACTGCAAAGAATACGTATAATTTGTATGGCTAAGATGCCAATTAACTTACGACGATAATGTTGACTACTATCGCTTAGCCAGATTTTTTAAAATATGTTCTCAATACATTAAACAACATTTAAACAACAACCTATTCAACATAAATATACGAGTATTGGAACGAAGCTTATTTATTTTACAGCCGCAAAAGTCAATATAATACATTATAATCATAGAAGAAACTGTTTTTTTAAGATTTACTTTCTATATAAAATTTTAATTATGTAGGTCCAAAAATATATACATATATTTCGTTTTTACTTTTTACAGGTGGAAATGTTGGACTGAGAGTTTTTAACAAATAGAGGCATGGCGCGCATCACGATAACGAGTGTAGCCCTGCTCTGCGTTGTGAGTGCAGCGCTGGAGGCTAGCGCGCTAATCCTCCTACCACACGACGTGCGCCCCGGCCACGCCATCCGCCATTTCGTCAGCAACCACTCGCGATATACACTTCTTGACCCCGAGTACATGTCTTACTTCACCCTACTGGACGATGGTTTACTCATGACTACATCAGATCTCTCACCGCTATTGGATCGACCATTAAATCTGGCAGTATTGGAACAAACGCCCTACAGCAGTTCAGCACACTCTGTTCATCTCCTAGTAATGGATCGACGAAAAATGTTACACTTCCCAATGAGTGATCATTTACGAGGAGAGATACCAGAAAATGCACCTACAGGATCTGTTGTCGATTTGCCACCATTACGTGCGGCTTCCCTACAAAACATTGGTCCTATAGCTTATAAAATAATTACAGGAAATGAGAATTCAATTTTTGCTTTGCGCGAAAGGGGCAAGCAAATAACATATGATGTAAAATCTGTAATTACGGAGGGAGATATAGAAATAATTGCGTTACAACCATTTGATACTGAAACTAAAAAAGTATATGACATAGTTATTCAAGCTACAGATTTACATGGTGCAAATAAAGCCAATTTACCTATAACAGTTGATATTATTAATGAAAATGATCACGAACCTTTATTTGAACAGGAAGTTTATTATTTTGCTGTTAATGGAACTGCCGATGAAAGTGGTCACAATGGTACGGCTCACTGGCAGAGATTCTCGAATATTGGCAAAGTTCAAGCTTTTGACGCTGACGGTGATCGCGTGTATTATTCATTGCTGAATCCAAGCAATCTGGCTGTCGTGGTACCCCAAACTGGAGAACTAATTCTTGCCGGTGAGCCAGATGGTCACGACGCAGAGTTGCAGGTGCTCGCGCATGATACTGGTTCGCCACCACTAAAAAGTAAACCGGCCCGGGTTTATCTTGAATTTGTGATTCGTACACAGAAAGCTTTGCGTACGCTTCATCGTGAAAAACGTCGCGTCACTCGTGCAGTCCGGCCCACGAAACGTATTGAGTTCACTGAAGCCGATGGTGAAGTTGAAGGGCGTGCAGTTTTTACTCTCGAAAAGGAAACTGATCGCGAAACTTTCAAGATCAGAGATGAAAATCCTTGGGTAACCGTTGAGCCTAGTGGTGTTGTGAAAGTTAAAAAGAAGTGGGATTATGAGGAGCTGGGTCCTGAGAAGACTATTGACTTTTGGGTCACTATTACGAACAGTGGAAATGGAGGTAAGTGATACTTTGTTAGTTAAAATTCTATTATTCCAGAAATTTGATGAAACATTTTCATCTTAGAGAGAGGATAAATGAAAGTAGCATAAAAGTTTTAGACTACAAAAGAACGCCTGCTGGGTGTCATTTATTTTTTGTGTCGACCATAATCTACTTTTTATACCGTAACATAATGTCTTTATTACGGCAGCGTAGGATAATAATTATGAAACAATAGAAAAAATACGTTACAGCGCACAGAATCGATTATGACCATAAAATTCGAACCATACATTCTTTAAATACGCATTCGTGTTTTGCCTGTTTAGTTATAGAATAACAAAACACGAATAATACCGATATTTGACGGGTTCATTAATATTTCTGAAGCGAAGTTTTAATATGCAGGTCTAATTACCATTTTTTTTACGTTTAGACAGATTTTATGTCAAATAAATAAGTATTTAGGTTGCTTTGTACTATTGTGTTCATAAAATCGCAGAGTCGAGTTAACATAAGTGTATTTTTATGGTCTTGTAATAGATATAATTCTTTGCCTGATATGCACCTGTCGCACCGAATCGAATGGATGCATTGGAGCATGTCAGCGTGCTATCAAGTACTGCACCCGACCGGTTACGACTCGTGGAGATAAGTCGACTTGTCTTTTCGCTACTGTTTATTTTTATTTCCTCTGGAAAGCGTAGACGTTTTACCAAAATTGTAATTAAACTGTATATTTTTTTTATATTTTTTTCTAATTTACTTATTAATTTAATTAGTAGGTAGGTATATTTGTTCTTTGATAAAACTGCCGTTTACTGGTCTCTTTGCTTTATGAAAAAATTTCTTAGTAGGTATACACAATTTTTTTGGTACGTACGAAATTAATCCAATATTAATATTTTTTGCTACGTCGGATTTTGTAACAGCTTCTTAACTTCGGCGTATTACCGTTTTCAATTTAAATATGAAATATATGGCCCACAATAATATAATTTATACTAATATCTAATAATTCAATTGAGAATAACCCATACGCTTTTTATGAAACCTATTGTGCACACTCTTTTGAAAACATCACAATTGTTTGCGACAACGAAATTATTATGTATTTTTTAAAACCTGTACTATGTTATTACAATTGTAAATTATAGTTAGATGCTAAAAGACGGGCAAACGCGTGAAGTGATATGTTAAAGTATTATATGTATATGTATGTATGATACACACTATAATAGTGTCGAATGCCAGCACACCGCGTCACAACATTAAGATTTCTATTTTTTGCCAATCGCAATGTGCTGTAAGTAATCGGTAGCACGCGGCACAAGGCAGGTGCGCATGGAATTCTCATTATAGAAATACATCATACCTCTGAGGATGGGATAGATGCGACATCTCGCGACCACCACCGTGCAGAATGCGTTGATAATTGGAGGGACCTGTCGCACGGCCCCGGCTCCGAGTCTTCCGATTGTACACGCCAGTGATGTCGTTATTGTCATCGTCACGAAATATTGACGTGGAATGCCATGAGCCGTTATTTATTTACTTACCAACGTATGTATGTACATTACTAGAGGGTTCTCTAGTAGTCAAATGTGTACGATAGATTTTTGCATAGCAGGCATGGCAGGCATTATATTTGGGTCAAATATGTTACACGTAGATATACATATGTACGTTTACAAATTTAAAGAACAGGTGAATATAGTTAAAAATGATTTCCCACCATGCTGCTATCAATGCAAGTAGTAATCCAGAATAAATTATAAAAAATACCGGAACAATCTTTTAATATTAGCCGGCATCCATCAGAATGTGCTACACATTAGTTTGATGTTATCAAAATAAATCAAGGTGTTGTTATTTTTATCCGTGTTCGTGGTTGATGAACCATGGTGGGTGGCCGCGCTCGAGGCTTCTACCTGTCCCTCAGGACTTAAGGAGTCTAATTACAACTATTATCCCTTGATACTGCTCTTTGCATTTATTGAACGTGCCTAATAATTCTGGTTGAATGTTCAATTCTAATTATTTTAATTCTGTTACAACTAGATTCTACGCTGTGCCCCAAAACATTTTAAGCGTCACGTTTAAATCAAATTGCATTTTTTATCAATCATCAGGAACGAATTTTGTTTCATTGAAAATAAACAAAATAATAACGGCTATGAAACGTCCTACCAATACCTTTGTACGTATGTATCTAGTTTCTGTGTAACGATAAGCAAGGCATGGATAGGTTTGGACAGGAGCTCATCGTAGCTCCTTTGTGACTATGCTCTATTGGCAAATTAATTCTCTGTTAGCTTTTAAACGGCGAAGCTCTTTGAGCAAGCCAGTAATCGGCTCTTTGAAGTTGTTCTGGATATTCTGAAATTCATTCACTGTTAACATCGACGGTGCTGCTTTAATTACGTGACGGTTGATGCATAAACATAACTTGGTTGGGAATTTGTGAGAGACGAAAATGTAACACATTTAACCTGTTATAAACATAACTACATGTGTAACCGGTTGCTATCTAATATGTTCCTCTTGGGAATATGTTGTCTTGGATTGCGTTAAACAAATTATTTATGAGTAAACGTAATAGTAAATAATATGCATAAATAGTTTTTATTATTGATGACCACTACGCGATCTAAAATAGTTTTATGGACCACGTTTTGTGGAGCAATTTGTATAAACAAACCACTCAATTTAACACGTAATTACGTCTAGGTTCGAATTTATGATTATCTGTATAACGAATGGATTTTTGGTAGAACAGCAGGTGTAAGAAAATGTAAGTAAATTTTAGAAGGTTTATGATATAGGTATAATTAGTTCAGGAACGTCGCCTTAGATTAAAATAATTTTTTTCTGTACCTATTTTACTGTCCGCCCAGACGCTCTTAGTCCGTCATTTTAATTTTATTCAACGTTGCAGTTGACTATGCATAATATTGTGTTTAAATCCAGAGTCAATAATTGTAAGCTGTTAATTTTTTACTAATTTGAAGCTTTATCCTAAATAATTCTTTTTAATTAGGCATAAACATTAACTGATTAAAAAATTATACACAGTGCTCGTAGCCCCGAACAGGTTGCAGATTGTAAAAGACCTGCCAAAGGAGCGTACGTGACTGCTGGTGACAAAGTTTTCACGAGGGTTTCCGTTCTTCGGAGTATTCGCAAATCAGTTAATCCACATTGCTAACCTTTCTTTATCGTTCTGGCATGTGATATTTCATTTTAAAAGTGCAAATAGGTGTCAAGAGAGGTGTGCCAAAATTTTGAATAATATCCATAAAAAAATAAATTCACAAATTAAAAAATTGGACCCTCAAGTTTATTGTGATGATACGTTATAGGAAATGGGATCCGTCCACATTCCACGTCCGAGCGGTATATGCTCACGCTTCGTCAGAGTATATTCTCTTCCGTCAAATCGATAATTGAATAAGATAGCTGGGACGGTCGCCTAGCGCCCCGTCGGGTCGGAATTGGCATATCCATTCATCCGTGTCGCCTCTCAAGATGTCGTTTGACGTTAGATGTATGACACTCGTGGCCCAGAACACACTCCTCTACTGACTTGAATTATGCATACCTGGAGGATATCAATATATTTTTTTTGTTATTTTACCCGTGTTCAGGTCAACTAGGAATAAAATTAGTCATCGTTTGCCTTATTAGGATTTGCTAGACATTTAAAGTTCAAAACTAAACGAATTCGAAGAGCACATTGAACAGACTACTTAAAAACATTGAGTTATGCGCTTTTTGTAATAATTTCAAATAAAGCAACAGTATGCACATTGTCGGGGGAACACTATAAAAATCTGTAAATACGATATGAATATCGTGATCATGTAGAATACAAGTTCAAGAAGTTACGTAACTAAACTTTACATAGCACGTTTTAATACTTCCTGTGAAATGAAGACAATATTTTAAGCCAAAGTTGACAAATAACAGGTATGCAAAACATTAAAATTTTCGTTTGTAATCTATTGTATTGTACTGGTAACGTTTAGGTATTACAGTTTGGAATACCTTTTGCAGTTGTGATTTTAACAGAAAGCTCACAAGAATACCATGTGACAATGAGATACTATGTTGCGTCCAGAAAACATTGATCACTATCTAAAACAATGACAATATTTTTCTTTTCTCCCGAAGTCTAACAATAATAAAGTTATGAGATTCCATATTGGTGTTATAATTTAAGAAAAAAATATGTTTCTTAACAATGATAATTTTGCCGGATCAAATCAATTGCAGTTATATTGAACAACATGTAAGGATCAACGCATAGCAGTTACGGTTCGCTACACATTTGTTTGTTAAAACGTTGATTCAATCAATGGCGATGGGCGCGGGCGTCGGTCGCACAACAATCGCACCGGCCAATTCTCCTCATTGTGTGCTGTCTGTCCACTCGCCACAATTACGCGTGCACATCCCATGTTTGACCCGCCTGACTCACAACGCATCTGTTTCTAATGTTTATTGTTATTTTTGTCGTTCGTTATGACGATGCGTATTTTAAAATACATCATTCTAATGGACCAGTTGTAGATGTAACTCAATGAAAGATAGTTCTCACGCTGCAAAGACGGTGCTAAATTATTCTTTTTGTAGTCACAATATTTAAATGTAGCGACTGGGATAGCTACGACTCTATTTAAATGCGATTGTTAATATTGAGAGATAAGGTTAGGTTAGTTTTTAAAAGCTTCTTGTATGTTACGAGAAAATATTATATTGTAGATTTTTAGTAAGGAGTGATTTTTAAATGGGTGAAAATTATGGTTGAAAATATTAAACTTGGTTTCAAGTTTTGTTATTTATTTATTTAACTGTTGATTTTTGTAGGCAAAACTCATAATGAGTCCGTTTAATGTAGCCCGTGCGTACTTTGTAATACATGGCAAGTGAAAGTAATCTTATTTTGTGCCCCTACGATCTATCTTAATAAAACTGCAATTCCCCAAGGATATAGCAAAATGGGGAAGTTTTTCCTCATCTATTATTTATTATGTTAAATGGGTTTTGGTAGTAATACTGACATAGTCTTTGCCCGCAATATTGTATGCGTGCATGAAAAATATTTAATATTAGCTGTGCCCCACGGTTTCACCCACGTTAATTACAGAACAATCTATTAAAAACTATTTTAAGAACCTCATCCTATGATTATTATAAAAAATTACACGGAAAACGGAAGAATAAAGGAACGCTTTTTCGTTGCTGCTTCACTCCTATTAGTCATAGCGTGATGTTATATAGCCTAAAGCCTTCCTCAATAAATGGACCATCCAACACAATTTTTTTAAATTCGAACTAGTAGTTCGTGAGATTAGCTCGTTCAACCCAACAAATTCTTCGGCTTTATAATATTAGTATAGATACTATAATACCTGCATATATTTTTTGTCAATATCACATCCCATCGTATCTGAAAACATTTTGCCCGGATCTTCAAATATACATAAAACAAATCAAGGTGTTAGTACAAAGATTCGATGATAACTATTAAAACTATAAACAATTTCAACGACAGGTCAATAATATTATTTTTCTTTTTATTCTAAACATTTTAATAGCAGGTGACGATTGATGATATTATTACAATTATAAATTAATCTGAGATGCTGATTAAATTGATGCTGCTCTTTTGAGTTATTTACGATACTGGTGGAATGATATACCTACTGGTTCTGTTAGCATACTTTTAGTTTCGAACCCATTTATTTCTGAAATTGAATAGCGGTAACTTATGCTCACATTGTTTATCGAATATTTTGATCGTAAGTCCGAAATGTTTGTCTAATAATTTAGGGGCAAGCGCCGAGTGTTTGCAGGGAATATACGGACCTATTGACAATTTCAAATACTTAATGTTCAATTGTAAATTACTGTTGGGAGCTGAAGTGGATAGTCCGACATTATCCAGTTTATTGTTCGTTCCCATAATAAGGCGTACTCTGTTTACTTTAATAAGTGTGTGCACATTTGTGTATCATTACTAAGTAAAGATACATTGTGTTATGTACCTACCTAAATACTACACTACGAATAGTTGATCTAGAACGGAGTTACGACTTTACTTTACTTTTACTGCTTTGTCTTATGTCTGCTCCCTTGAATTTCAAACAACAGATTGGCCATTAGCTTAAGGGCTTGTGACTCTAGTGTACCTACTTTATAGTAAAACTGTAGACTGAGTAGGCATCTTAAAACAATGTAATACTACGTAGCTTTCTATCTCAGCGATAATGCCGTAGAAAACTAATTCGTACGTAATCGTATGTAATGAAGACGTGAGTATAGACGGTCGTGAGTCATGAGTGAAGAGCCAAGATCTCTCTCATCTCGTACAATTAGATCCGACAGTTGTGTATATAAACATGAGTCGTGAGCGAACACGATTTTCTAGAAATTCGTCTTGTTGCCGCCTAACGACTAATAGAGATGTTTATACATAGTTCAATAACGCCTCTTTAATATGTTGAAAGCCACAATCTCTTCATTCATGTAATATTTTTGTTAAATTCAAGCATTGCTTTATCTATATTGCTTTCCACGTTCGTAGCTATACAATACTTAAAAATTTTCTTAAATATTACTCATAATTTCTTCACGATCATATTATTGTCTAACAGGATATTCTAATGTGCTAAGGTCTTAAATGTAACCTGTTGTATAGCGTCCGTTAAGACGCACGTTAATATATAATTGAACATTTACCAGTTACATTCTAGGTGGGCGTTAAGACGAACGCTTTATGCTTTATTTAAGCTTTCACTCTGATTGTGATATAATTGCAGTGATTTGCTTTGCGTAAACCTGGTAGTTGAATTGCTTTGTGCTTATACGAAACCGTTTACAATAACTATAATGAAATTCTCCCAGTACAACGTTTGTATTAAATGAAAGCTTTTGAAATTCCGTTTGTTCCCTTTATTTACAAAGGAATACGTCTATTGTAGTGTACAATGCCAACGTATTTGAGTTTAGCACAAAATCATAATCTTCCAAAAGATATAGTAGAATAACTCCAAGTCTAATATCTTGGCAAACTGCCTATGCATGTAAAGAGTAATATTCATAAGAAATACTTACACAAATCACACCGTCACCATATCTACTTCTACATTAATATTTTATTGGCATTGAAAATCAGCGGGAACAAGTTTATTTATCTTGTTTTCAAATGAATATCTTTTCTAAGTAAACTTCGAACGTTGTTTATACGCAGAACGTTTCATTCATATATTACCACTACGTTTCATAGTAGGTCGTCGCCGGTCTATGAACAGTGGCGTATGCAATACGGGAAATTAGTATTTTCTCCAGTGCCTTAGATTGGATGAAGGAGTTCAGTCGAGTAGCGCGTGTTGCTTTCAAAGTCCTTGCAATGCGGTTGTGACTGCACTTCATATTGTATTGTTCGGTATTGCAATGCCAGTTCGCTGAGGACCCTTCACATCCCTATTGACGTTCCGGTACGAGGTCTCCCTGCATCTTGTAATCAACATTGTTCAAGGAGGTTACGCGAATTCAAGGGTGTATACGCGTAAGTCCCAACCTTTGTCTGTAATTTGTATTTGAATCCCTTGGGACATTTGGGTAGGTAACCCTTCATGAGCTATTATTGTCAAACCTTAAAGTTTTTAATTTGCAATGTTAATCAATCAACATTGATTAACAAAGTCTACAAATTACTCACTCACGTACAAAGGTTACGTAAAGAGTTTAAGTAAGCGGCAACCAATACCCAGTCAACAGTCCACTAAAAGTTCTTATGTTATCTTGTCTTGGGTACTTAAAATTCGAGTATTTATTTAGATGTATGCCGTTCGTAAAGTACATTATAAGTAGGACATATCTACAGCGAGGTGTACAACACCCTAGCTTAAGGTCAGAGAGGTCACATGCTCATGTCTACTTGAGAAAGCTTACGATCGAAACAACGTTTGTGAGTCTAATTATAGCCAGTACATCTGACGTATGTTTTGTGCGCTCTACGTTGCAGTACGTAATTCTGATACACCTTGAACCTAACATTACGAGTATGTGAGCCGCACCTCCAAATTATACGTAAATTCGTACGTAACATCCGCATCTAGCTACAGATACGAGTATAATATACAGATATTCTCTCTATCTGAAAAATGCTACGTTCTTACGTTCAATATTTACGTTAATCGCAATAAAGTTATTTGCCTGTTTATGTACTAAATACTACATACATATGTATAGTACGTGTACTTATATTCACATATTTAACTTTATGTGTAAAATCGATTGCGTATTGATGTATTTCTACATCATTTATTCGGGAAGGAATGCGAAATTAAGGGGAGACATTGGATGTTTTTATTAAGATTTATTGTAGAACTGGACGTAAGGTGCATTTGTGTTTAGTTTAGTTACTGTACCCAAGGGAAATAAGTGGTGACCATAACTTGATAGTGACTTCGTCATTTATGTATGCAATTGTACCACACTGGACCATTGTCACTGGAAACTTTATGTAGACGTAGTACATTCGACGGTCCTTGGTTAAGTTGTTAATTTGTGTTTTCTTGAAATAAAATGATTACCTAGCAAGATTACTGATGCTGAGTAATAAACATCCAGTTATTAATAACGCTTTCTGTGGTAAAGTTCATGTGATAGATATTTTGCGAGAACATAATTGGGTTACGTTATTGTAACGATTACACGCGTTTATTTTTGTTCAACATAGTTCAAGTGGCGTTTAACGTCCGGATGTCCTGCACTCATTGTGTAGGTATTTAATGACAGTTTCATTTAATACAGGGAAGGCATACAGTGAAATTAAGCATTTGCATATATATTCTGTTAAACGAAACGATGAAAGTATTTGTGACACAAAACGGTGATGGCAGCCCTAAGTCAACTGTTTTGTTTAGTTGTTCGGTTGATTTCATGTACCGTCACTTCTTCACTAATTCGCGGGTACATTTTAATATGAGTATTAACGGTTCCTGATGTTCGTGTCGTGCGTTGACTATTCGGCCGATTTGCCCGGCGATTATTTTATTCCACATTCCGGCGACTGTCGCCGCGAGTTCGCGGTTGTCATGCCAGATGGAAATTTGTGCGGTCTGGATACCAAAAGTTATTTTCGTACACTTCACATTTATGGCACACTAAAATTAATCATGTGTTGAATGTATTACATTGTCTCGATTAAAATAGCAATGAAATTATTGTACTGTATTTATGAATCTGTTTCGTATTCTGGCATGGTTTTTTTAAATAATAGTTAGACAAGTGTCGGACTAATTAGTGGATGATCTTTTGCATAAATATCTTTTAAGTCTTTTGAAATTCCGGAAGTCTTCCAATAAATTGTAAATTAAAATTGGAGATCAACAGCATAATAATGTGTTCTAAAAACATGGATATGCTCTTAAAACATAACCATTGCTGGTCAATCCTGCAAGAGTGGACCGCGGTCGGTGCCGCTAACTTTACGGATGGTCTACGGTTATGAGTCGGATTAAAGATAAAAGCGCTTTAGTGTCCCTGTAAATCTTTCTAACATACGTAACAGACGGTAATAAATACCTTTGCATAAATTTATTGTTTATTGAAACAAATATTTTGTCACGATCACTTGAACCTCCTGACCTACCACGTCAAAATTTCTCTTATGATGATCACCGCGTTTCGGTAAATTATCTTGATTTTCAACGCTTTCTCAGTAGTACTGTGGGTAAGTTAAAGAGACCGTAAAATATTTCCTGTTTTAATTTACGATGATTAACGTAGCGCAGCCGAACGTTGTTTAAAGAAAATTGTTATGCGCTAGTGGATGCGTTTGTATTATATAATTTGTTCAACGTTAAAATTTCATCGAAGCATTTTGGTGACGGCGTTTAAGGAATCGTCTTGCAACTATAGTGCAATTAAAGAAGATAATAGTAAGTAGCCAATTAAACAATCTGTAGTTAAGTAATCGGGACTAGCTTTTAGTTGCCCATTTGGTGTGTTCGCCACAATCCTGCCCTCGGCAAAATTCCAACATTCATCTGTCTACTGACGCTTCTGAGCTTGACCCCGCTGCAACATTCTCACGCCTCCACAAACTGGGCCTAGAGCTCTTAACTGAACACGCGATATACAACTTGCCATAGAACTAAAACCTAAACTAGTTTCAACGTATTTTATTTGACTTCTTTTATTCTTTCATTGTTATATACGGTACAATGAAAAATATTATTAAAGCTACGTACCGTCTATTATATGTAATTCTAATCATAGTTTTGTTACGTCATCTTACTCGACTCTAATGTATAACTTAGTTAGGCTAATAGCAGTTGAAGCGGGGTCATTTACTATTTGTATCTATAAGGGACGAAGCAGTGATGTAAAATAAAAATACGAGCTTGCGCATAGAATCGTGTTTAATCGCCGACCCAGGAGATGCACTGCCGGTTGGTTTTGTTTAAAGAGTGATAGAGAGAGATGCACGTGTTGATGTCTGACGATGCAGCTTTTTGATATCATAATTAAGCCCCGAACGACCGTAAGGTTCACCGTAAATTTTATCCTATGACTCTATGTGAAGGTGATCTTTAATAGCTCTGTTAAGTGAGAACTCATTTATCGTTTTGGTTTTTAATTAGATAATTTTATAGCTCCGAACAGATTTATTTATGTATTTACATATCTTATGTGAAAAAATATTTAAAATGCTTCCCATACTATTCGAAATTCTCATAAAAAGTATATAAAAAAACACATATGTTTTTAAATGATTAAATTTTTTCCTGAAGCAAACTAGTAGTGAAGTGTGAGAGAGTAAAACTAACTATATATGGAGAGAATTAAAACGTTTGAGTTTGCTAACTAACGAACTTTGCACAATGCAACGGATGCACCTGCAATATGCAGGGGTGCTTTATTGTATCGTGATAATTATATTGTGAAACCGCCCGTATTTCAACATTCTCAAGTCGGAGGTCGAATTTAAATTGCTTTCAAAAATTGAAGATGT
Organism: Aspitha aspitha aspitha; assembly: GCA_018246895.1. Taxonomy (NCBI): domain Eukaryota; kingdom Metazoa; phylum Arthropoda; class Insecta; order Lepidoptera; family Hesperiidae; genus Aspitha; species Aspitha aspitha. The sequence goes on from DWGJ01001706.1 coordinate 17,089, forward strand.
TACGAACTGTGACTAAAATGTTTTCGATGTAAAAAATTTTTTTGCGGAACTTTTTGGCGAAAATTTTATTAATGATATTAGTATATGTTTTTGTACTAATCGATATGCTATGGGTAGCAATTAAAAACCGTATTTATACCATTTATCACTTGATCGGGTTTAGGGATGTCGAAATATTGCTAAGAGTTTTTCACGTGTTACGCAAAACACTGACTATTGTGCATGTAAAGTGTATGGATGGACGCAGTCATAATTCGTGTTCATACAAGAAAAATAAAGTATGTGATAATAACTATGTAAGATCTATAATCTTAGATTATTGTATCAGTCTACAGCAGATGTTTTGCGTAAACTAAATATGACATCTGTTGAATTATACATACATACATACATACATATCATCACGCCAGGTCCCTGACGGGGTAGGCAGAAAGCAGCGAGTGCCAAATATCTCTATCCTTACAAACCAGCCGTGCTTCATTTACATTCATCGCTCTCTTCAAACATACACGCCGGTTTCGTAGGCTCTTGACTCCCCTCATCAGCTAATGTCTGACCTATTTGATCGAGATAGGACAGTCTTGGTCTCCTTTGGCACCGAAGTCCATCCACACTTGCATTGCATATCTGCTTCGTCATTTTTTCATCATCCATTTCCTCCACATGCCCGAACCATCATAGCATTCCTTTTCTCATTTATTTCATTCATTGAATTATAGTTATTATTATAAAAGGCAGTAATTTGCGCTATTGGATATAAATGTTTCTGTTTTAAAAATATCTTCGCGCAGTGCGAACGGATGCACGTGTGCGACGATCTCAGGCCGGCGCGGCGGCTTCTTATTGCACTCCCGAGCCCCGACAATTACGCACAGCATCCAGACCGCCCGCACGACCAAACAGATGACGCGTTTTTAAGAACAACGGAAGATAATCTATACTTATAAAGATCGAACTGATTCTAAGCTATCCAAGTACAGTCTAGTACACGGAACTAGTGTGTTTAATGTAAATTGCAACGTTTTGATATTGTTACGTGTTCTCACGTGTTCAGAAGGAGTTTAGAATCCTAACTTCCTAAGATATATTATTTTTGGCATTTTGGTAGATTGCAAGATATATGATTCCGAAGAACATGTAGTTTATTATGTAAACAGGCACGTAAAAGCCAAAAATTGTGATTACTACATACATGACATTTCTTTCCAGATAAAGATTTCTTTGGTATTGTTAATATTTTTGTATATTGTTTACGTAAAAAATTTTCAAACATAGCCTTAATTAAATGTATAACTACGTTGTTACTGTTCCATGTAAAATCTAAAAAATAATCTTAATAATCATAATATAAATACGTGAAGGAAAAACTTTGCATCCCTTTTTACGAAAATTGCGGGCACGGAGGAGTATGAAATTTGGCACACTTATAGTTTATGTGTAGGAGAAGTGG
>DWGJ01001707.1:0-18526 GCA_018246895.1 Aspitha aspitha aspitha
ACTTCTCCTACACATAAACTATAAGTGTGCCAAATTTCATACTCCTCCGTGCGCGCAATTTTCGTAAAAAGGGGTCCTAAGTTTTCGCTTCACGTATTAATATATAGAATTTCGAAAACAAAAGCTTGTTAATATAAGCAAATAAATTGCTTCTCTATCAAACGTTAGATTATAAATATTCGGCGTTTAAATTATGCACTGAATATCTGATTAGAAGCATGTAAATGTTTTTGTAATTATTTAATCAATTAATTGAATTCTAAATTCTAATTAAAGACCAAACCTCATACCGAAGGACACTTTTGTCAATAAATTATAAATTCTCTGCGACCGGTTTCAATTTTTTTGCATTTGCATACACGAGGTAGTTCATAACATAATGAATCAAATAATTTAAAATATCATTACACATAGGTACATACTTTATACGTTTTTTACATAGCAATAAATATTAGTATATTGACAATGTTTTAGAGGCAATTAACTATAAAGAACAACTTTTAATTAGTTACAATACAAAAAAGCGCCCAAGTACTTAAAACACCTTACAAAAACATTCTTACCAATTATGCAAACATTTGAAAGTTGCTAATGATTAGGTTCTTATTAGACTTCTTAAACCTTTTCTATAGTCATCAAAGTCGTAATACTAGCTATCTATATTAATCTATCGTATCTTATCTATCTTTTTAGCACGTTTTCGAGCAATTACAAACCCCAGGTCTTTCATTTCCGACTCTACCATTGACTTTCATAGAGTATTAATTTTCCATTTTCCTTTTTAAATTCAATCGAATGTCAGTGTAACCATTGTGGGGTATTCGGAAAAATGTTTATAAATTGTAATATTTATTAATAACTGTAAATTGTATGCAATCATAACAATCGGTGAGCGTATTAAATAATAATGGTTTTAATAATTATGTGAAGAGAAAACTTTATACCTTTTAAACATATTGCGCGTACGGAGTTTCATAGTTATAGTTAATGTACTAGGAATACATTTAAAAAACTTTCATTGATTCCCTTTATGCTATCAACGGTAAACAAAAAGTAAAAGGAAAAGTCAAAAATGGCAAATTAATTGTTAGAAAATAAAAATATGTATAAGGCATGATGGAAAAATTTCGACCATTCGAAATGTATTCGCCAATACTAAGTTTAGTTCAAAGTTACTACTTAATATATGTATTTTAAGTGTACCTATGTATGTCAAGCTCAAGCCCAATATCAATCTTAAGAGCATTGAGTTATAGTACAAATATAACTGGTTGTAGGCTTCCAATATTTTGGCCTCAAATATTGATGTATTCATTCAGATGCCAACATACTGTAGTGGAATAAAATTAAATAAAAAGTAAGTTCCTGTTAAGTGCAAGGACAATTATGACAATCACAGTTATGGCGACACATATCGAACAATTATTGGTGTGTAGGTGGGTTGTTTTTGAGGTAGGTACTTGTAAAATAAGTACATAGTTGATGAATATGATTATCCATTTGTAAGAAAAATATTTATTTTACACTACAGGTATTTACACGAGTGCTATCTAAAGGTGTTATATTTGCTATCTGCGAGTCATAGATGTATTATTACATATTAAATTAATAAATAAGCAAATAATACTATGTACAATCTACTATGAAATAAAACGATTATGTGAATGATCAAAATTTTTAGACTTGTACTCTGTCCATCGTCTGTGTCTATCTAAATATCGATGATAGCACTTTGTAATGTTGATAAACTTATGTTATGATAGTAGGTACTAACTGGAGCTAACAATCCTACAAATTAATTCGAGATAAGACAATAGCATATATCATTTATATGACAATGGCCTATTTTTTTATTTAATTTTTTAATCGGATCACAAAACTTCAATTCTTACTTCAACGCCTATTTCTGTCACTATTAGCGTGTGAAAGGGTCCTATATTATTATTAATTACAAAGCAAAATTATTAAATTATTTTCACACTAGCAATATCAAACTGAAGACAGTACGATTTGACGGCAATAGAATTAAATCTCACAATGCGCTATCCTCGTATCGGCACAGACATTCTGGGTGCATTATTTATAATTAGGCGCTGTTTGATTGGGAGTTTAGGCGCGAAAATGTCACTGGTTATTTTTGCTCGTACGTAATGCGTCGCGTCTGTCATTGCGCAGTTCTGTGTTACAGTTGAATAATCGCGCGTAAGGATTTATTAACGTAATTGTGTTAATATTTCAGGCGTAGGGCTCTGCGTGCGTGTCGTTCGGTAACTGAAATGTTGATGTTGTATTAGAATTTTCATGTCATGTATTCCTTTTTTAAAATCGAGTAAAGTTAACTCATTTTACGGCCAGTGTTGGAATTTTCAAATTTATTTTTAATTTAAAAGATGACTTGTTTGTGAAAGGCGACATATTTGCAACCAATTTTTATTATCGATATAAAACTATAAACTCATTAGTATATTTGACTCTTGTATTTCATTCCTAAAACACTGCGAATCAATGGTAGACAGGACTTTTTTGTCTAGTAAATATGTTCAGTAGACAAAAAAATAACACATTGTATTCACAATGTATTCATCATAGCAATTTATTGACAAATATTTAAATTGATATTGATTTTAAATGCCATTCAAATTCTGATGTCATGATGCTAATCTATACGTCATAATAATAATGCCACGAATATACCTATGCCTTATATAATATAACCATTTAGCTTAGTGATTTAGGTTCAAATCCGAACATTCGACTTTACGAGGGTGCTATACAAATGTCCATTTTAAGATGACATTTATATTTATATCACTAGCTATAAGGGCGAAAGAAAATATCCATAGTGGTTTGCCCGTTGTTCGCCAAGTCGTGTAAAATCTGGCCACTCGCATTGGCCAGCGTGGTAGACCGTGGTCTGATGCTAGAAAAATGACAGTTCTGTTGTTGAAAATCTAAATAGATATTATTCTAAGCGCATACAAGGCTTATAATAAATATGTATTACATTAATAGCAACAAATCTATACGTAAATAGTTTCTAAATACAATAGGCGCTCGTAAAGATAATTATATTAAACGGATGTTTCTCCGCGGAACAAAAGATTTATTTATGCCCCCAGTAGTCCTCTTATTAATTTATGGTTGCGTATATGTGTGGGTGGAATCACGTTTAAAATTAACAAAATCATTTCAAAAATGGAATCCAAACAAAAAGCAATCTTATTTCTTTGCGCTAAAGTACTCGTATTGGATGATCAACTGCAAAAACTGTTTTGTCGAATCAATTTCAGTTGCCATTCTAAAATATTCATAGAACGAAAATAGTTCTTACTGTTATGATTATAGAGTTGTCATAAGTTAATAATGGTGACATAAACATGTTTGTTTCTTACCGCAAGAATGTGTGTGTAGTTTTATAACGTGTAGATTAGTGCAAAGCGATAGATTTAAGATGGTCAATTATCCAGTAGATTGGGCAAAGTTGTAGTACATTTTTAATTAGACGGTTAATAATCTGTAATGATACATTTTGATGTTGGCACTTTTTACAAACTGGTAAAATGACGTACTTCTGACCCGTAACTTGGTTTGTTGTGGGTATCTGAAATAATTGACCAAAATGTTTAAATTTATTGAAGCTTAAGCTATCTAATTACCAAGTTTCAACAGTATCGGTTCAGCAGTTTTGACGTGAACACATTACAAAGTCACGGGCATTTTTTGACATCTCCAAATACCGTCTAATACAACGTTAATTAATTTTTATTTTATTTGTTTCGGCTAATCTTCGAAACTATTGTACCTATTTTGACGGGACTTTTACTGGCAGATAGCTAATGTTATAAAGCACAACATAGACTTTGATTACATTACATTTCGTAGCTAACTGAAAACAGTACCGCGCGGGAGAATGCGCGGGCGCAGCTAGCGTGATAAATATAGTTATATGTGTATGGGTTAGTATTGTTTGTATGTAAATCACATTAAATGCTAACAGTACTAACCTATACTCACATCCGGTGGTGTTAAGTAGGCATTTTCCTATTGGATCACGTCCGCATGACATATTTGCATAATAAGTGTCAATGTGTGTTTGCGTGTGTGCGACTAAAAGCCCATTTAATAATATGAATTGACAATAAGAAAAAGCTAATATAGCTTTTATTGTATAGTTTTTTTTGCTACTTTTAAAAGTTGATTAGCTTTTTTATCCCCTGGTCAGAGACCCTGATTAAACATGAGGCTGTGGGTTCGATTTCCACCAGTTGCGAAACATTTGTGTGCTGTGTAAATTGCATTTTAGTTTGGCAACGAGCTTTAAGCGATTGTTCTTTATTTAAAAAAAATGTATGTTTATCAGCTGCTCACTTAATGTAACACTAATTAAATATAGTCACGTGTGGTGTCGCCCTAATTGTTATTTATAAGTATTGTAACTAAAAGCTCAGAAGCGCCCCAAAATTAAGGATAAAGACATATTTAAGGCACTCAATGCTTTCTGCCTACCCCGTGACGACGAAGACAAAGACAAACTGAAGACGCTTATTTCCGAAAACATAGGTACGATTATAGACTACAGAATTATTAGATCAATTCATATTTTGTCATTTTCGGTGTACAAATACAAGAAATATTGTTACCATTATAATTATCGTTGCTTAATTAGACTGAAATCAATGCATATCGGCAGATCAGTACCCAGTATTGCGTATTTTATACGAAATTAGCTGTGCCCGCGGCTTAGCGCGCGTGGAAATAAATGTTTTTCCGTTTTTGCAACATTTGTCGTTGCTGCTCCACTCCTATTAGTCATAGCGTGATGTTATATAGCCTATAGCCTTCCTCAATAAATGGACTATTCAACACAAAAATAATTTTTCAATTCGAACCAATAGCGCCTGAGATTAGCGCGTTCAACCTAACCTTTTTAATATTAGTATAGATTTTTTATTAACCACACCCGGGGCTTACTTCGGCTTTGGTACAAAACACCGAGAGAAAATAGTCGAGAGACAAAAAACTCTCGGCACGGTAAACGACGTGACCTGATGGTGTAATAATCATATCTACAATTCTATAGAGTATCAGGCCATACGAGCATATAGCTATTCCAATACAATCTCGTTTGTGCAAGTCGCATGTCTAAGTGTGCGTACGATCGAGTGATACACTCCACACATGAGTTGTTGGTCGTGTTAACAATAAATCATATGAATGTATTTGTGATCGGCGAAGCCTTAGAGAGGCCCGAGAACTTTGTCGATTGTTTAAATTGTAAACGTTTCGTAAATAATTCAGAAGCGCTTAATAACCTTATTAAAATTTACAGACGTCGTGACATATAGACACAAATCGTGAGTGCTAAGTAATCTATTAAATTTACAGAAAGGCAGATAAGTTGTATAAACAATTTAATTACGATAGGCATTTTATGTTTTTACCGAAATGCTATTATTTCTACACTTTCATAATGTATTAGGCAAAGTCGAATGGAGACACCATAACGCTTTTTCCTTACGTGATGATTTCTGCCATCCAACTATTGTAATCTGCGTGGCAATAATTTATTTTGCTTTATTTTATTAGTAATATTAATATTCGTTTGTAGAAATATCGGCGCATCCCTAATGTTGTCGTATGTGTTCAAGTGTACACACGGGCTGTCGTTGTGTGCGTATCGTGTTGCATTTCTTTCTCGTATTGTAATTTATTGGTCTGTAACGAAGTTAATTATTGCGATTTTTGTATTAAACGATGGAAATTATTTTTAGCATCGCATATGGTGTAGTCGTAAGCATTTTACCAAGAAACGAACGCAGTCTTTTTGTGCCAATACATACACTAACTACACGAATAATATTTATCTGGACGTGTACGTTGAATAAATTAATTGAATTTTACGGAAACAGGGACACGTGATGATATTTCATCTTTTTACGGGAACCGATGTCGGTGATTTATGCGTCATAAGACATTTTCCGTTTCGACGTATCGAATGTTTTAACCTCGTGACGGAATTCGATTTTTGAATTCAAATTTTAGTAATGTTATTCGAGCAATGAGTAGTAATATCTGTGGCCAGCAATTTTGAATTTTTTAATAAAATATAATAAAATTACACTTGAATTTTTAATTTTCGAATATAAATACATATATTAATCTTTACTAATTTAAATTATTCATGCATGCCTTTATTATTTAATGTAGTTATTTGTTTTTTGTTTGGTTCAGAGCTGATCTTCCTACCTGTCACTGGCATGTAGAAGTCAGAAGTGAAGAAAAATATTTTCAACAAAGTATTTAATCAAACTGATGTGAATATTGCCTTTCTGCATTGAATCAGCATGCCATTATAGGAAAAACTTCACCCAGTAGTGGAACGTTAAAAATGTTACAGTAAATTGAAGTGAAACTTGTTGCTAGTAAAAATTTTCGAGCGTCACAAAAATTAAAAATTACTCGAGGATTATTATGTAGGTACGTAATAGTAATTTGATACCTAGGAATAATAATTAAAAATTGTTATATTTATATACTCAGTAAACAGTTTGCCGCACCGCACTTGGGCAAGACGCATATTCTTTTTAAATGAATAACGTTTCATTGCAAATAGGTATTTTACGGTTTAGGGCGTACTAAGGGTGATCTTTTGTCATTTTTTAATTTAATCTTATTATTACTTGTGTTGTAAGTCCTCATTAATATATAAATAACTATGGACGATATTTGTATCCATAATTTTTATAACACGCACCTTTGCGATATTTATGCAATTATCTTCTCTCGACATAAAGGAATTAATTTCAAAGGAATTTACTCGATACGTGTTGTCGATAAAATGACAATAAAAACTTTCGTCCAACAGGAATACCATACATAGTGTTTGCGAATGAAAAATGAATTTAATGATCTTTTGTAATTCACGTAAAAGTTAATTTTTTTTTTCCTTTATCCGTTTCTTCCATAGCTGGACAGCTATTTTCTACCATAATAAATATGAGGATTAAAACCAGTTTACCGCGCTAGCTCAATACGAATTGAAAGACTCCAAAAAACATTAAGGGGACATTTGTGGTGTGCTGGTTTAGTTACTATGTTTTACTTTACTATTAGACCGAGTGACAACTTGTATTTCCACTAATATATATCTAGGTATTTATATGCTGTGTGTAGTACAAACATATTATTTCATAACTAAAACGCTCTTCCGAGATTATTCGAGTCGTATTAAGCATGCACACAAAATATAGAAATTAGAGTAAAGATTCCGCCTTCCCACACGAGAGTAACTTATCACATCTGTCTTATAATCTATCGCAAATCTTAGACATCGATAAAAAAATTGACAATAGAATAACCGGATCGAATTTCCAAAATACACAGGGTTAACCTGGTTCACAATGTCGGGACCTCATCAAGCAGTGGGTCACACAGTTCACCTTTATCATTTTTTAGTGTTTTTTGAACAAAAAATAAATAAATGATAGCACTGTTAAATGATTCACTTTTTCATTCCCGCGAAGCGTAAAGAAGATAACCCTAAAATTTTGGGGTGATTCGTGGGAAATGGCGCTGCGCAGATGGGGTCGGAAAGGCCGCGGATTTGTAAAGAAGTTCCAAGGTTAATCTACATTAAATATATATTTTTTGTGTACTTGTATAATTTATAGGTATCAGACGGGCTCGTGAATGGGTTTGCTTTATTTTTAAATCTTTTCTATTTTAAACACAGCAGACATTCATCGTTAGTTAAATCATGGCTGATGTAATTTCTAAATAGATCTTTTTTCATTCAAAGTGAACAGGTTTTATTTAAATTTTTGCATATCCTTTCAACTTTACGGCTGTAGTATTGACGTAGAAATTTGTACTAGATCTATAGGTAATCAAAGTGAACCACGCTATACACAATTTACATATATTAGTTAATTGATAATTTTGATGAAGTGTATAGCTTCACTATTTATAGATAACATTATTTAAAGTAAAATTTCTTATATAGGTATTTCAAATTCAAGAACATTATTAAGCACATACAATCATCAAGCTTTTGCTACTATATTTCAATTACAAGGAAATAATTGCGATATTGTCCGATAACCCTTTTCTGAACGGCTCACCGGTGACCCGCGGTCGCACCGGTATCGAGTTGCGGTTCAACAAAAATTAATACATTTTTCTGGAATTCGAGCCAAGTTCCGGTTCCATTTTGCGCTACACAATTGAATAGTTGACCTCTTTCCAAATAGACCAAAAGTCAAAGTGACCCTTTGAGAAAGGAATAAAAGAAAGCGTTCAATACGGATTGGGTGACTTTTGACCCTGAAGACATTTTTTGCACCTTTTTGCTGAGATGGTCAGGAAGGGGCACTACATTGTGCGGCAGTGGACAATAGCTTGTGATTGAGTCGAGCAAAAAAGTTGAACAACGACCGTAGAAATCTTATAAAAACCGTTCATATATATATATTTTCAATAAATAGTTAATATTGTGATGTTAATATTGATTGATTAATTGATTGATTAAATCTATGCTCATTTTTAGAAACGGTTGTCGGGCGTTCACTCTTAAAATAATTTGCGTTTACAATCGCAAAATTATTGCAGCCGTGTTTTTGTATAGGTATCTGTTGGAATAAGTGGAGATAAAAAACATCTTTACCGTATTGATGAAAAACCGTTATTAAATCCCCAAAAAATCCTTCCGCGACACGTAAGAATCTATAAAAGTCTCAAATTACTGTAAACAGTTATAAATCAGGCGTTTTATTGAAAAAAAATCTATCTCACCCAACGTCATCTGTTGCTTCCTAAAAGGGGTGAGTTCCGTGATTTTTCAAATGCGGCGCAAACACAACCGCTCCGAACGGTACCCTTGCGAACTGTTATTCTGTTAAAAAACTTAGGAAGATATCGTGTTCGCGAAAAGGTCTTGCCGTATCTAACTCTTTCCCATGGATCTTAACCTTAGCGATGTTTTTTGTTGAAATCGGGACACCTTTGCCATCTTTCCCGGTTTTTTGCGTTGGACGGTTTTTTGCGCGCGGGGCAGAGGGTCGGGGTCGTATTGTTCCGCTCCGTATTGTCTGCTCGAGTTCTAGCAGGTGGGTCACAGCGGTCCCTACGATCGGGTCTTAGAATGCGATTTGCGCAAAACTAAAGTATAAATAAAGTCAAGATAGGATAATTTGATTAGCCGTAATTTTTTTTACGATTATCAATACTCCTTGGAAATTATCATTTATAAATACACACTGTCATCTTGGGGATTGACAATTTCAAACCTTTCTATTATCATATTCAAGAAGCCTTATCGCACATTTCATTTTAATAATTGAAAATTCTTATTCAGATACATAGGTACTGTTGAGTAAGTATATGATATAAACGTAGGTAAACTTTATAGAGTATTTTAAAAAATATATATATTTTAAAATACTCTATAAAGCGGTGATTGTATTGGTATGGTGACTAGACACTGTAAATACTTATGTAGGTGCACAACCTGAGTAAATAAAATCTCGTACTGATCACAAATAATTATCGTAGAAGCGAATCGAATCTACAACCCCTCGCTGAAAAATTATTAACCTCTGAACCAGCGGATCAGTCTTTCGTATTTATCAAGCTTTACTTATGCAGTGTTATCAATCTCTTATATATAAAAAAATCCTGTCACGATGTTCGTTCGTGAAATTTTTAACTAAGCTCGCGAATAAATGGTTTTTATTATTATTATTATTATTAAATTCTTCGAAACCACTGAACCGATTTCAATGAAATTTTGTACATATTTATTATTTGATCCAACTTAAAAATAGGATAGTTTTTATAAAATAAATAAATAATAAGTACCAATTGTCAATAATTTTTTTCATAAAATCAATTTCTGAACACACGATATTTGTCATCTATGATTTGACATAATGTAACAACGCGTGGTCAGGTCCACTAGTGCTCTTATAAAAGGATCAATTAAGTGAAATACCACCTCGGAACTTACGAAGTATGGCCAGAGTTCCATAAATTTTAATACCTGCACTGTTTTTACCGGTTACGCCAAAAACATCGCTCATATCCCCACAGTGCTCGCAATCCGGCCGATTCGCAAATAATACACGGTTTCAAAGAGTGTCGGCGAAAAACTCGACTATCGAAATAGGTATAATTATGGTTTCGACTTAGCGCTAGGACCACCACTCAGCACGCTAACTGCGGACAAGGTCCTAACATTTTTCTAATAATAATTATATACCTTCTTGATAAACAGGCTTATCTAGCATTAGGTATATCCTAATGTTAACAATATTTTTTTAAAGCTTTTATTTAATGTTTTAATTGAATATATATTGTTCCATATTTCATATTGGTACCTAACGGCCAAAAAAACATTTATAAATTTAACACTAAGTATATCTTGCCACATTTAACACAATACATTTTTATTAACATTCACTTTGATAATTGCAGATTGAATGAAGGGTTCATAGATATTTATTGATGTGATGTTGCAGCTAATATAGCGTGATACACACAGGTAATATAGTATGATATTTTTTTGTAACCCGTTTATTGCTGAATTGGGAACCCTCTCATATTCAGAAGGTTTAAAGCTCAAAGTCTACGCTGCCCAAGTATAGATGGGCAGACTTCACAAACCTTAAAGAATATCACAATGATTTCTTCATCGAGATAGCAAGGGATCGTATTAATTAATTTTGGAATTATAAATTTACGTAACGTTTTGTGTCAATTATAAGTCAATTTTAATGTAAAAATTAAGTAATAATAAATAATTGAGCAATAATGAAAATTAACTAATATCAGATATTGTAAATCTATACATTCATTTTATAAATTTATACGCCGTAAAAGGCAAAATATGGATTGAACTAACAATTCTGTAACATCTTTAAACGTTTGTGCAAATAAATGTCTTTGTCTATGTCTTAACTTTGTAACAGCTAGGCCAGGATATGAACCAAAACCTATTAAGGCTTAATATCATGGGAAAATCCGTTTAGTCCACGAGAGCTAGCCACCCTCCGCAGCGGGCGGCGCGCGGTCGGATTTTCCGAAAATTACTCGCGCGCAAAAAGCTCGCGTTTTCGGAAATTCGACGCGTCCACCCGTCCCGAGCTGGTAAGCACAGAATTGTGAGTTTTGTTATTATAGTAGCATTATTGCCGCTTCTTGTGGCGCGTTTGAGGCCGATCGAAAATAATTATTCGCGTTTATAATACCGTATTGTTTGTAAAATGTTAATTTTATTACTTAATACGTAAACATAACGATGAAAGAAACTTCGCGAGGAAAGATGTTTACCTTAGAATAGGTAAATATATAATGTTCTTTGACTAGTATGTGGGCTGCCTATTCATACTATACCAGTATGGTAAATTTGCGATTGTTATATCTTACCTACATTATTACTGAGCGTTTGTGTTCCGGCTTCGGAAAATCACGTTTTAAATTAATTACAAAATAAACATCCTCATGAGTACAACATAATTTTTGTATCCGTTAAAATATATCTCTTTCTTATATTTAAACATTCTAGAATTTAAACCTGGCGGGAACGCGACGTTAGTTGAAATATAACATACTCGTATTTCTCGATTCCTGTTTGAAGGATATATACTGTATTGTTAGACAGTGCACAGAGGCAGATCACATATCATTGTCTAGAGTCTAGTTTATTATGGATTTTAAACGTAACGTGAGTACATATTTTTGACACAGTTGCCACCTGGAAAATTTCAAGACCGTGGGATCCGTATACAGAAATTATTAATCCCAATAGACATTGTCCATCTCGCTCTGAGAAACGCATAGCATCACCCGTCCCGTTCTAAAGCTAAAATGTAACCAAATATGTTCGTTCGCTTTTGTCCACATAGTTGCGGAAAAAACGGCATGTGACCCGCGTATTTTTGTTTAAAAATTTTGAAAATTAATAACGCTCGGCTGCCCGTGGAGTTTTTCGCGGGCCGAAAGCGTTTTAATTAGAAACATTTTCCGATTTCGCCAGCAGCGGACTTTTTGTTAGCGTGTGTGATGGAATGGCGATATAGTTGATATCGTGCGATCGATAAAGATCGATTTGTTGGAACAAACAAGCTTCGACGTTAAGGCCATGCTCTGTATCGTCTGTTTAACATTCACACAGCAATAGCCATTGTTGCTGTTAAACAGCAGACTATTTTTGAAAAAACACCTTCGCAACCTCGACTGCAACAAAAATGGAAAAGCCATATATTTTTGAGAGAAGTTCCAGAGAGAAATTATCTAATTACGGATAGTACTAAGCAATGAATTCGTGCAATCTTACTGAAAATATACAAAAAGTATTTTACGCTTTGTTGATATGATATGAAATAGAAAAAAATATCTTTCTTTTTTCCTTCTCCATTCACACAGCCCGGTGTAACATGACTCCGAGATTTTGTCAAAATATTACCGTGTATCGAACGCTTTTTACCAAAATCACCCCTTTTCTCAGCAATTCCTTTGAGGGACGCATAAAGGGTTGCATTATAACGACATCCGATATTTGTGATCGTAGATAAAATTCTTTTTCTGTAATAATACAAGCTAATGCCTGGCATACGTTGCAATGGCCAAATTAAAAAAGGAAAAAATGAACACTGCAACTGTCGCAAATTTAAATAATCCTTTTCCGACAATGCCGCTATTGTACATTCCTACCAGTTTGTTTATGTATCAATCGATTTATTTTCCAGGACTGCCAACATAATTGCAGCAGCTGAAGGATACAACTGTCCGAAGATCGTATCCAGCGGTACTTCCTAAGCAGAAACTTGAATAATAATACGAACTCCTTTTAGTACATTAGATTTGACTAATGTTCTAAGTATTTTTATGTTTTGAATATTCTAACTCCCTATCTTTGTTCCTTCCAAAAGCTCATTAAATTTATGTCATGTTTGGCTGTATGAGAATAATCACGTTGTCTAAACAGAACTTTAAAAAGAAAGCCGTTACTTTAATCCACATTTGAAAATTCGAACACACGTTCCATTTTCGAACTGTTTCTAAAGAACTAAATTCTCATTCCGGCTGCGTCGCGCTCTAAATATAAAAACTCTTTTTTGTCAAATATGGAAGGGTTAAGTTAAAAACATTCTATTTTTGAATTGTTAAAAAGTCCACATTGTATGGAATACGTCAAAACTCTGTAGCTGCGACAGTAAACGTATAATTTGAAGATAAAACAAATACCAATTATTTAATGTAATCTCATTATTGTTATTTTTAATACGAATATAGAACGAAGTTTGAGTGACTTGCTTTTACAAATCAAGTCAATCAACGGTTATTTTTTAAATTTCTAGGGAGAAACGAGATAAGTAAGCTAGTTAGAGATGCAAAAAGCTAAGTATGTGAATTTCAATATTAAATCATTCTCGTAAGTCATTACAATTAGGAAATTCAACTCATACAACAGCCTGACGCACAATCTTCTCGTACATGTGAATTTAATATTTACTTATTGATAGGCGTGTGGACTTTTTACGTACTGCCATTACCTCAGAATGCATTGATCAATTCATTTAAATGGCATAAAAATATTTAAAATATGAATTTTATCTGTTAACTGTAGCATACTATGCTAACATTATTCCTTTTTCAAATGATACGAAAGACACAGGAAGCGTGAGTTTTTTGTCACTTCCACATCACAGAGAGCTGATGCGCTAGTGCTGTCTCTATTCATTTTACCTAATTTCGAGGTGTGCGACGGGGACGGGTGGAGTCGTCTTGCGTTCAGGTGTGTTGACAATAACAGATGTTCAAAAGATGGCGGTGCGCATATTACACAATTACAAATCTATTTAATTATTTTTTCTCGTTTGTTATTTAGGATTTGGTGCGTGGGCGTCGCGTTAGTCAGCCCGGTTCATGGAAGACAATTGAAGTTTTTTCAAGTCATGTTTACAGATCCGTTATGCGTTAGAACATTTTTCTAAATCCGAAATTAGATTTGAATTGTTAATTCTTCTTTAATCCTTTGCCTTGCGTTATAAATTTAATACGTTATAGATTATCTTATTTTTCGGTTTAGATTTTGATAGATAAATCTAGAATTTGCGTATTTAGTTTCACTTGCAGCCAACATTAAAAAAAATTGTGTTGCAAAGCTCTTAACTGTAATTTGGTTCTAGTGATAGTTGCATAGCGGACTTAATTTAAAAATGCCTCAATTTATGAGTAAGATAACGTATGTTTTGCAAAAGTAATGTTACTAGTGTGCCTTGGTTTCTGTTGCGAATGGATGAGACCTAAAACCTGGGTCAGCATTCCTATATCTAAGCTTTACTAAAAATTTTTTTTATTTGGGTGAGTAAATTTGAGCTAATTGAATCGGGGTACCTAATTATGTAAAAAGACTCAATAAATATAGTTTTATTTAGCATTGTATTTTAATAGCTAACAGAGCGCATGGTGGTACCAGCGTACAAAATAATTTCAACGGAATTTTTAAACGTACATCTGACAAAGAACCGAAATACAATATCTCGTTATGTTCGAGAAATTCGACGGGAAAAAATGAGATTTGACCCAAAAAAATACCGAACCCCACATCAAAGGGTTAACGGGCGAGACAGCGAATGTTTCGTTCGCGTTAGAGAGAGACAGAGACACGAGTCAACCCTTTAATCGCACCTGGTTGGGTTTTTGTTGGAAAGTTTTTGTGACAGAATTTTAAAAAAGTGCAAATTTCGCTTTGTTGCGGGTCAATATTGATTTTCGAGTTCACATAAACGCCAGTTCACAATAGAAGTTCGTTATCTCGCTGTTCAAATGAGGCTATTACGGTGTCGTAACAATTATATACGGCGCCTGTGGACGCTATACACGCATTTTTAACAGATATGATAGTGTCAAAGGTTATTACAAAATGTCATAAACATTATTTACTTTTCAATACGAAAAGCGCGGGACACACGACAAAATTTATGTTGCTCTTTGAATTTAAAGAAAAATGGCATTTATGGAGGCATTCATCCTACTGTACAAAAAATCTCATCAATTAGTTGAAAATGTTGGTGTAAAGTTTACAGATTTTTTTTATTTATTTAATTAATTTAGCAACAAGCGGGCGAGCAACTTGATGGTAAGTGTTGACATCGCTTATGGACATATGCTTGGAGGACCTTGGAGGACGCATTTCTTTAAGATCCTCAAGTTATGGCGCGCCAGGAAAGCCTCAAATCGACGTGCATCCAAAATTTGACACTGCCCATATAATAAGGGACGATAACCAAAAACGTAAACCCGCAAGTCGCGTGCGTTTATTTCTTACAATTGTCGGAGCAATAAAAATATAAATTAAAACGTCTCGGCCGATACGAGGGCGAAACGAACGATCGAATAGGCACGTTAATGCAAAGCGAGCCTTTAACAACAGCTGAAAAAAGGGCAAGACCGAGACAATCAAATGAGGGACGCACAAAAACGGGAATAAAACGAGCGACAAAAACGAATATGGCGGATTGTTTTTAATTATCGAGTATCGGCATAAATCGATGCACGTCGCCGCGGGCCGCCGCGAGCGCCCGTCCGCAGAGACGAGTCGCACAAAGCTTCACTTAATACACAAAGAACTCATATTAAGCTCTTCACTATCACTACATAGTATAAAACAAAGTCGCTTTCTCTGTCCCTATATCCCTATGTCCCTATGTATGCTTAAATCTTTAAAACTACGCAACGAAGGTTTATATGTAAAATAACGTCCATTAAATAGTGGAGAAAAACAGTTTTATACCCGTGCGAAGCCGCGGCGGCCCGCTAGTACTAAATAAGTAACTACTGGTATTGAACTCATACTAAAATTGATCAACTATTTTACATATACGCATTTGTCTCATTTTAACATACGTCGATGGCATTAAAAGGAGCGAGATAGACTGAGTGAAATCTTAACGCATAAGTATTTAAGATAGTCCTCAACTTTGTTATTAAAAGTGATGTCTGATATACCTGTACCTTACTTTAAAAAGAAAAAAAATACTTATAAATTGTTTATCCCTTTCTTTTATATTGCGATTGCGTTAACAGCGAGATAGACAACTGATGTAAAAATATTATTTAACGTTCATTAGCAAATTGTATAGATATCGAATATTGTTTAAATCTTAACAGACGCAGTTCTTATAAAACAGCTTTGTTTATATCTCAGAGCGTGGTAACAGCGGCTCAACGGTCGCCTCTGTTCCCGATTCATAAAATTCATATGTATGGGTGAAGTCAGCGCGATCTCGCGGCCGTACGATATATTTTACTTATAAATAAGTGAACATTGTTGTAGATGCAATGTACGTGTGTCTGTATGTATGTATACGAACGTTTGCATCCTTTGCCGCTGCCGCGTATTTATAGAAGCGATCGCTTCACGCAAAACTAGATGCACTAATTTATCTACCAATACCGATTCGATTCTGTTCCTTTTTGTTCCTCGAACAATTGTACGTTGTCAATCTGTTTTCAATTGTTTTCTTATAAGCTGTACAATGAGTCCGATTGAATTGTACAATGTTATCAAACGTATAGACTGATAGTGTTCTGAAGTACTCTCATTACGGTCAAACAAATTTGTAGATGTATGTTTGATTGGTAATAGGTATATACAAAGTACTCACAATTTTTCTTTTGGGAAAATAAAAATTCGAAGGGTAATAAATTGTGACCGGCCTTTTGGTTTAGTGGTGGACACTGACTGCTGAGTCGGCGATAGTGGGATCGATTCTCAGCCTGACAAATATTTATTTTGTGTTTCGATCTAAAGTTATTTGTTACTAATATTTAAAAATTTTATTAATATAGAGTAATCCGGTTTTCGCAAAGACTATAGGAAATGTCTTAAGATAGAATAAATTCTAAACCTAACAATGCGCGCATTAGTAGTTGGAAAAAAAAGTAGTTTTGATTTAAATTTCTTGTTAATTCAAAATAAGATACATAAAATTGATTATTTTGGTGACACAAGCATCTAACTGCCGCAGGTTTAGTCGAGAATTAAAAATAACCAAAACCATTTCTTTCATCAACCCTTTTTGTGATACATACTCAACGAAAAAGGAATAATTCATAAAAATTGTAAATTAAAAACGTCCTAATCCTGTATTGGGTCCGGTGAGGCGGCGGGCGCTCCACAAAAAAGGTCAAGAAATGCAAGAAACCACGAAAAACATTGTCTGTGCCCTTATTTATGCCCTTCCTCGCTCCAAATTCAATTTAAAAGAGGGAATTTTAGGAGCTTTTTTCCAAAAATGATCAACGACAGCATCTCAATGACGGAATATTGAGACCTTTTTTCGTTTGTATTATTTCCGAACGTTTTTCGAAAACGCCCTTTGTGGCCTGAGACAATAGGCCGCGGGGTCATCGCCCCCAGATTATAAAATTGAACGAACCCCTCGTCGCAGTTTTGAATTTTATTTCAAAGGATCGATGAGTTAATGTCATGTAATTAGTTTTGATGTAACAAAGTGAAGACAAACATTACAGATTTAGTTCTTAAAAATTTCCAATATCGCTCGACTTGTGATAAAATGAGGTTCAATCTAGTCTAGCTTAGGAACGCGGCAGAATCCTATTACACAGTTTTAACGAGTCCTATTGTCCTATTACATCAGATACAATTCTAGTTCGATACATTTAAATACAAATCTGAAAACTTGCTATGCTGACTTAACATATCTATAAATTGTAGTCCAATAGTCATAATTCAATTAAAATTTAATTAATATACCTTATATCCATTTGACTGTATGCAAAATAAATCTATTAAGTTACACGCTTTCATCACGAGGACCGAATCACTTAATAATTGAACATATGCGTTAAAAAACTAGTTAATCTCCTACAATTATAATTTACATTAAAATCCGTCTGACGCCTATCTGGTCTAGACTTGAAATTGTAGGAACATCGACCAATATATAATGCAGTGTTTGCGAAATGAATTGAACCTTAGCGCTGCGATATTAAGGGTCGGTCGACCGCACAGGTGTGTTGGCGCGCGAATCAGATAGGCGTGTGTGCAATCGCGGCGCACCCGGCCGGGATCGAACCGAAGACACACGCGGCTTAAATCAGTACGAACCGATCGCGCAAATAAACGACCCCCGCCGGCCCCTAACAAAGTGTTGTAAGTGAAAGAACAGCGGAAACCGTCAAGTCGATTTGGTTTTTTTTTAGCGATTTTAGCAACAAAATGAACATTGTCTTTCGAATTTCTGTTTTACTGACCTTATTTTACTCGTTACGAAGTAATCGATCGATTTTCATTCAATTAGGCTATTTCCATAAGACACGTGCATACAATACGCTTCAGGTTTTGAACAATTGGTTAGAGCTCGAAGTGCTCGAAACTCTTGCAGGGTTTGTAAAAACATTACATAGTATAAAACAAAGTCGCCTTCTCTGTCCCTATATCCCTATGTATGCTTAAATCTTTAAAACTACGCAACGGATTTTGATGCGGTTTTTTTTAATA
>DWGJ01001708.1:0-18523 GCA_018246895.1 Aspitha aspitha aspitha
TAACGCATTGGGATACTACCTGTAATGTTGGCTGTAAGTTTTGAAAATAAATAAATAAATAAATAAATAAAATAAAAAATAACTGTATGGTCAATAATTTATTATCTATTGTAGAACCTAACTTAAAATAACAAAGTAAAGATCCAACGTTTAGTGATGATGAATAATAACGTTGTGCAGTAACATTATGGTAATACTTAATTCCAGTGAAAATATTAGGTAAATAATACATTATTCAATCATACCAAATAACGGTGAAAGAAAAATTTGAATGCAGTTGTACACTCCTAAATAAATACAATTTATCCAATTTCCCCATGTCCTGATGGTGAAGGCCCTAAAACTATACCATAAGATGCTACAAGAGAGCTCGTGATGTCGCAGCAGTTGCAGTCTATATATTAGATACGTACGAGTTACGTTCAGTAGATAGATGATTACTAGTTTATCTGACCATAAAATATCAAATCCTAGTGTTTATTTGTGAACCAAAAGCCGAAACTTCAATAATGTCGTCAGACTGAAGCAATTATTGTAGAGTTGAGATCGTGCTTCCTGTTGGGATGAAATAGATGTAAGCCTGTATTCAACAGTAACTCCTTATAATGTTGAGTATGTATGTTTTTGTCTATCGAATCAACAATGGAAAGACTGTGAGCAAGTTCTTTTTCATTTCCATGCGAAAGCGAGAAGTAAGCTAAACTATCCTTTCTGAATTTAACAGCGAAAGCTGCACAAATTATAAACCTAATGACATAAAATAATACATGAGCATTGATAATGTATCTATAAGCTTTGTTTTCGTGTCATATCCCTTGGCATTCTTGTCGTAGCATGGCCGCTCTACGATGGTCGTAACTAATCTATGATCACATATTGTAGACGTATTAATAAATTACGTTGTCCAAAGAATCGGCACAGTCTCGTGCCATCTCTTGCGCAACAGGTCGCGCCACACCCTCTATGTGCAGGAGGAATAAAACGCAAGGTAAGGTATATAAGCAATATAAAAAAACTGTGCCAAACCGTAAATGTTATTACGAGTGCAAATTCACCAACATCGTGTGATTAATATATTGCGGATAATGTGAGTGTAAAAAATTGTTTCTAGGGCAAAATAGGCATCATTTGAAAAAGTTTATTATTAAAAAATACTTTTAATGCACTCTACATATCGCTTTATAAGTTGTTTATTTTATTTTATTTTTCTATTACGTTTATTTACATAACGGATTATTTGTTACATTGACCTTTTTAAACCGTACCAAGTTAAGTGTAACTCTATATAATAACAAAAAATATTTAATGTACCATCTGATTACATTACGAGTACCAAAATAGTTCCTTAGTTAACTATTAGTTAAATAAATAAATATATTATACCAAGACGATTCAGCTTACAATTTAAAAATCTCAAAATAATTATATATACTTTGCATTCTTAAGCTACTTTAATGATCGTCAATCTAAATCAAATATTATTATACATTTACATAGGCAATAGACGGGTACCCCTAGGATGGGTCGAGTGTGTGGATAATTACATTACATCATTGAACTAACTATTCCACGCACGTACACAAGTACTTGGCATATTTTATTTATAAAATATTTATTTATGTCTAGTGACATCTAGATTCATGTTTTGTTCCCAGAAAAGAACATTATCACCTGCCAAATTCTAAGTAGGTAATTACTAACATATTTCCATAAATCAGGACATAATTTCTAAAGCCCGTAACATATTGAACAGAGGCGTGACAACTCACATTGCTATTGGATTCCAAGTCACATTCCCAATGTAGCAATTATTGTTTACCAAACCCTAACAAACGTTTGTCTCCAATATTGCAGTTTGGATACAAGTGCATAGCACAGGATAAATTAACCACTTCTTCAAATATCGTAGACTTTTTGGAAATTATTGTAAAATATTCTTAACTAAACAAATTCTTTGCATCAATAACATTCGAAACGTGTAAAAATTGCGTTTTTACTGCAGTTCCGTAAATTTTTATTAGCCTATCCGTATACATTGTATACCGTTTATTGCCGATTTGCATGGGACGTTAGGTAGTGTTTCCTTTAAATTACAAGGTAAATAATTATCTTTATCTATGAATTAAGTTAGTGTAAAAAGTGTACGCACAACAATCTGATTAAATACGGATAAACCAAGAGGTAGGTACGTAGGTACTCGAAGGGGATCCCAGAATGTTGGAATGATTTAAAAATAAATGTTTATTTAGATCCATATCTGTACACAAGCGATATATTACTTACGACAGCACTCGACTCATTTCGGAGACAATGCATTTCGACGAAAAAATATATAGTGAATAATAAACGTTTAAGTTAATCTTGTCTGGCATTTTAATTATCAGTAGTTTTGTATGTACCTCGCTTTCAACGAGCCGCTATGAATAACAAAACATTGTTAAATTCCAATGTCGATAGTATCAAATGAATATATTTTCTGTAGATGTTATTAATGAACTCTTTCGTAATACCCGCTAGCCTTCCGCCCAAGATACTTTTAGTGTTATGACCAACAATACTTATAAAAGTATAAATATGTATGTAGGTACCTAGTTAATGTTTTTTGGATCTTCTATACTTACGTCTGAAATCATAAGAAAGACTGAAAATAAAGAATATTTATATGACTGAATGTTATCTACTGCTTATTACACAATGAACTTTTTGCGGCAGACTAATGATAGAAATTTTGATATTAAAGATAGTTCTGCAGGGAAATTTCAAATGAATATTATTTATATGTCGATAAATATGCAATAAAATGTTTGAGTAATATAAAATTTACATAATATTGAGAATATCGAATTTTCAACTTAAACAAGAATCTATATTGAACCTTAGCTTAAATTATTATAATACATATTAAATAAAGATATACCATAACGATAACCTTTGTAATGTAACTTTCGAAACTTGTATTACCTACTAATATGAGTGTGCATAGAAATGTTAAATAAGTAAAAAAATAAGAATAACGGGGTAGGGCTAAACGAAATTGATAGAATCTTAAATTCGCTCTGAATTCTTTTTAACATAGGAAATCTACATATGTATAACTTGCCATCGCGAAAGTGACAAAAGCTTATGTCGGACTCCAACTGGCAAACATTCTACGGTGCTTCACCCCGCACCATTTGTCGAAACCACAGGTAACATAAGCTTTGGAAATGAGAGCGTAAAGAAGTATGTTTAACTGATAAAGTTAGGAATGATGCGATAAGTGAACGATAAGATGTAAAAAACATGCAGTAGCTAGAATTGAGAGGCATGCTTAGATGGTTTGAGGACGGAGAAAGAATAAACGATAGCACACTCACAAAACAGATTTACGAGTATAAGGCGACTGTAAATAGTAGAGTCAGAAGAGGCAGACTAACGTACTTCAATCAATGCGGAGATGTACTTAAAGAGGGTCACGTTAAGAGTAATACAGACAATAATCGTCTTACAGTCGTTGATTAAAGATTGTATGACGATGCTAAAGAAATTTGTCACTACCGCAGCCGTTGCTAATCCCTTGCCTCTGCCTAACTGTATAAGAAATAGGCATAACTATAATATAGTATACATATTAATTAATACTGAACATACATATTATGTATGTACAAATTTTTCATGATTTTTAATTTCAACTTTTAATAGTAGTTAAAAATCATTTGTAACGGTGGCTTGGTGGTTTAGTTTTCAGACTTCCAGTACGAAAGCCTTGTTCCAATTTGAGACACCACGCCTATAATTTACAATACCTACTGTTTTCCAACATTAAAATGTCACTTCTTGCTAGAACGGTAAAAGAAAACAGAAAAACATATATTAGAGTTTACCATAATGTCCACATGTATGGATATTATCCTTTTTATTATTTTATTATGTGTAAACATTTGTCACTGTTTTTGTCACGGTACAATATCAATAGTCTTATTGATCTATAGAGAAAAACTCCCTTCTGCCCGTGCCCGACCTTCCACGCATCTGTTTTTAAGCTACATATGAATACGTATGTATATCGTAATTTCCTTCTACAGTTTCTTTGAATATAATTTATCAACATATTTTTTGTAACCGTAAATTAATATAACATTTCATTGTTTGTACAGCCGTTTAATTTTCAAGCTTTAATACTAATAATCAAATACTTTCACAAAACCCTATTAACAATAGATTGTTTAAAAGGAATACATAATAAGACCGGATTAACTGGTGCTACGAGCGACGACAGCTGTGACAATGCATAATTTATTCGGCGACCGTTTCTGAATTAACGATAAATATTCACTATTAAGCTTATATTTTTGACAGTGCTAATATTTACACAAATTGCCAATTAAATATTTTATAATCCTCTACAAATTTATATTAAAACCAATTAATTGTGTGTCACAATCGATCTTTGTTGAGTTCATTCTGGTGCGGTTTTACGAACATAAACGTTATGAATTTGTGTTCAGTTATTATGAACTTAAGGGAAGCTGATAAAGCAGGTTTCTAGAAAATAGCGCAACCAGTACTTAGTGTCAAAACCTATTCTCTTAAAATAATTCTGTCCATTGAGGCATATTGTTCTGATTGCCCAGTATAATATACACATATATCTCTGTAATGGGGAAAACTGCAGAACACATTAATATTTTCACTATCACTATGCACATTGTTGAAAACTAAACCATCTGTATAGTAAAAATTTTATTGTTCATCTTAATTATCTTGTTTTAGATAATTATTGTGCGGTAAATACACACATACATTCGTCGAGGCGGAACCTTAATCGTTGCTTATACTATTTAAGAAGACTTACTCAAAACAAATATCCGCTACTGACCGCCAAACAACTAATACTTCATTACGTGAATCGAAAACTAATAAACTATTCACAATATTACGGGTACATATTAAAATCGCATCCATAGAAAAACGAAGCGTTATAAATTTCTAAAATAACTCAAATTAAATTCCTTTTTGACTACCTTCAAACAGCTGTTAAATTTTGACAATTTTTTTACGAATAAGAAAACGTTTATGTATTTACACAAATTCATAATTTTCAGATGTTTCAGTTGAAAATATTCGGCCTCGCTGTTTGTTTGTATGCACTTGTCAACGGCGCTAATGGAGTCGACAAATATACAGACGAAAACCGACCTTACGAGTTCGGATTTACTATTGACGGTGAACAGCATCGACATGAGAAGAAAGGTAAAAAAAATTAATAAAAAATAAATTTTACATACTAACGATGGCTGACCATATCATGTGTATTGAACATACTACTAAAGTTTAAAAATTAATATTCAAGGCTGACTATTTTTAAAACCAAGGCAAGTTGTGTTTGAACTTCAAATTATAGTCATGCGAATATAATCTACACAAATTTCAAATACATATAAGTAAAACAAGAAAGTTCAATGCTATCATGAATCTAAATAGATTCCCAAAAAATTATTAGATTTATCTTTATGTACTTCCATATTCATTTTTCTTTTCGCCTGCACAAAATTTGGCATTCATTGACATTATCACACAATAAAATAAAAGCACATTATCTGCAGCAATGCCGTTATTACTATGTGTATATGTTGGAGTACAAGATATTGATCAATTTCAAACACCAAAAAATTATTTTATATCTCAAAATGACATACATACATACGAGTAGGTATTTCCTTGTATTAATGGTAAAAAACAAGCACTAAAATATTTATATGGTTTGAAATTATATAGGTGATGACAATTTAAAGAAGTACCTCTTTTTTTACAGATGAAAATGGAATAATAATGGGTGAATTTGGTTTCATTACTGCGGACGGGGTTTATCACGTAACAGTTTATGCTACCGATGAAAACGGAAGATTCAAGATATTATCTATGAAGAACATTCGAGTCAAACCATGTAAGAATTAAATGTATTTTAAATATATAATCTTAATTTTTGTGACTTTTTTAATGCTAATGAAAAATTAATATCATTTAAAAATTATAAACAGAATTAATTTTTTTACAATTGTACTTTATTGTTTCAGATCCAACAGCTAACGTTAAAAAAGGTCATTCCCTTCCTTTTCCACCTTCAGAGAATGCACCAGTCTCACAAGGATCTTTAATGTCTCCTAGTCCTGAACAAAAGCCAAAACCAGGTACCAATCAACAAATTGCTTCACCCGCTAAATCCTGTTCTCATTGCAGTCTTCCAACTACAACAACGAAAGCTCCAAAACTGTCCGATATAGCCGTCGTTTCACAAAATCGTGAAATACCAAATACTCGAACAGTAATTGGTTCTCAGCCTATTTTATTATCGCAAGATCAACCAATATATCAACAGAACAACCCACAATTATTAAGTTCACAGGTGACTAATGTTGAACAAGGTGCTCCTGGGCTTAGTAGGGAACAACAAAGTTCTTTGCCAGATCAAAGTTTAAGAGAAGATAATTCACAATACCAACATCCTAATTATCAACCAGAGAAAGTAGAAGGCCAAAACTATGTTTCACAAAATAGCATGGGGCAAAATGGTCAACAATCCGGTTATCCGGACAATCCGAACCAATATCCTGAAACAGGCAAAGTCCCTCGTTTCAATTATTCTACACAAGAAAACAGTGTAAGTGTAGGTGGTGCAAATCAATATTATCCTCAAAGTGAAAACAATGCCAATCAATATGATGGCCAAGGTGAAAGTAAGATAAATCCAAATAATCCGAAGATTGGAAGTGAGAGCACCGATGAACACCACAAACTACAACCCAATGTTTATAAAGCTCATGGACAACAAGAATCATCTTTCGGTACGACACAATCAGGATATGATGCTGTTAGCAATACCAACAGTGTAAATTTACGAAATCCTGAAAGTACTTTAAGAAATCCAAAACAATATAGTGATATATCAAGTAAATTTGAAAACGAACAACCTCAGGGATTCCAAGCTATATTATCATCTCAAGTCGATCAACCGGTTTCCAATAAACCAACTCTCGTTGCAGCTCAAATGCAAATCGTTCCGAAGGATACCAATATCTACAATAAACGCCCAGGCGAAAAAGAAGGCTTACCTAATGGATTGTCCAAAGATGATATGAATCACCTACTTTACACATTTAATTATAGTGTTGCTTTCCATGGCCACCATGAAGAAGGTTATTCAAACGGTGCTAAGCGAGGTTACTATTTTGTGACAGGACGAAATGGTGTAAGAACACGAATTGACTACATAGCTGATGAAAATGGCTTTAGACCTACAATTAGCCAAGAGGTACTTGACCTATTATCGGACGATGTTCCTAAACCAGAAACAGAAAAAGATGAAAAATTCGGTCTCAGAGGCTACGAATTTAAATGGCTTTATTATCCCGCCGATGGTACAAAAAAACAATAAATCTATATATACGCTTCTAATTTAGTTGAAAATACTGACCAATTTATTGATATTTTAAATATTATCTATGTAAATAACAATATTTAGCTGCAGCATTAATTTTAAAGCGTATTTGTTATCTTAATTTACCACAATGTAAATTATGTACATATGCTTCGATTATATCAAACAAAATAATCTGATGAAAACATACACTATACATTAATATGACGTGTAAAGAACACAATATCCACTGCCAAGTAAACTACCAAGTGATTAGCTTTAAGTTAATATATTACTTTAGTATTGTACATAATAAATTTATTCTCATACTGAATGTTTTGCCCAAATTATTTACTTGATTTTATTAATATAACATCAATTTTTAAAACATTTCGTTAATTAACAATTAAGTCTTAAGTTAATGTTAATATATACCCAATTAATTACATAGAAGCTACGAAGTCCTTTGTCTTTAATTGGTAGGGCTCTACCGTAGAGCGAATCATTATTCCACAAATGAACTTTTCTTCCAAACCTTTTATATAAAAACAGAATGGGCACAGTTGCAATGTTTACATTGCAAACTAATCACACAGAGAGAAACAATTTATTCTATCATCAATGTAATAAGAAATGTACATGATTAAATCGACACACATATTCCTGTTCCAAATTTAAAATAAAATTAAAAGAAGTTTTCTATTAGAATTTAAGCACAGCGCCACCTATCCGAAATGTGTGGATTTACAAACACTACTGATGTACATATACATATAAGGAAAGCTATGCAATGTGTAGTACCTCAACTTCTTACCAGGTGGCACATACCCTTTTAAATAACCGTACTTTACTTGTTGTTAGTACTGATTGCGATCAAATTTTATACCTAATGTACCAACTTATTAAAACTGACTTTATTGGAAAACGAATATACATATGTATTAGAACCCTACTCAACAATTAAACAGCAATGGCAGTAGACAATGTCAAATTCCGCTTTGATAATATATGTTTGTATATAAATGCCATGTCCTCAACTAGACCTTATTAAATGTAATCTAAAAACGACTAGTAAAGTATTATTTATTTTTATACGAATATATTCATTCTTTCATTTACACGTTGAAATAAGAGCAAAGCTGCATGCAGGAAAATATTTATAAGACGTGATTGAAAAAATATTGATCTCTCTCCTGAAAATCTCTGCCAAATTTTTTTTATTCAGTTTGTATAATAATTGTAAAAATTGTAAGATGCATAAGCGAGAAACTCTTATAAGACCTTGTGCGACAGTAGGTACACACACAAACCGTTGTCTTGTTCTTGCATATTTCTATGAAGGCAATAACACTGTAGAATCAGTTACTGTAATGATTAATAAAAACACAAGACACTATTAAAAAGAGCTAAGGGTTTCCTCTTTTCTAGTTGTTTTCAAATGGTCAATCATATCTGTGATAATAAAACCAAACTTCATATTTATTAAGCTCATACATTTTAAGTGGTAGTTTTCTTGAGGTGAGACTGTACAGATTGGAAGCAATAAACAAAAGCAACACTGCCGTTGCTAGAGGCAAATGTTTACGAATATTTTATTTTGGATGGCACGTTCAGCAGTTGGTCACAGATTCACGATGGAGTATGATGTGAATCTAGACATTAAACGGTTGCAACAGAATCTCTTTACCGATTTAAAAATAAACATGTAGGCAGGTAATACTTAACATTAATTAAAAAAGATTTACATTCATATTACCATTGTGTTTGTACCTATTTATTATTGGAAGCACTAAATAAAGCTTGTAATTATTTTGGTTTTTCTTTATCACGGTACTGTCGATGTAACAGATGATGCTTTGAATGTTTCAACTGAAAAGTAATATTTATAGATACATTCCTTGTCAGCTGTTTGTCCCTGTCGACAGTTTGGTTTTAATTAGCATTAGTGACTGACTGACTTATCCCCAAAATGCTTGCCATCTAGCACAACAAAAAGTTAAATAATAAACACGGTTATCTTAATAATTACATAATATTAAAATGGTGAATGAATGTGTGCATGCACATTCCTTTAGTATCTGCCAGTAGTTTTGGCGGGAAACCTCCACTAGTTCCAAGAGAGCCGGCGCGTGCGCAACACGCGTTCGTTATTTAAAACTCCAAACTCGATGCGATCGTGAACGCGACGTTTTGTCTCCTAATCTTTTTGTTTAACAATTTGTTTAAATGGAAGTATTGAGGACACACCTCATTTTCCTTTGTAGCGATTCTCTCTAACACGTTGTGAATACTCTTTGTTAGCTTACAATAACAGTGTTAGTTCTACTTTCGTAAAATTTGAATACACTGCCCCGGTGAATTTAAATTCGCGTACCTACAGTTTTATTTTTGTGACAATAAACAAGCAAAATACATATTCAGGAACCTTAGGAGGTCGGTATCATGTAGAAATTAATATTTTGAATTCAATAACATAGTTAAGCATCTTGTGATTAACAAATCATAACAAAAAGTTACGGTTCGCTCGTTTCGGCTATACACAAATTCACATAAGAACGTTAAAAAACATTGTTATAATTAACTTATTTGAAATACACATAAAACTGCTAACAAATACATACATGTAACAATAAGCAGTTGACATTCAAAAAGCAAGAACATTGCAAAGCAGATCTGATGATGTCCAATACCTCGTTGCGCTCTAAATATTTCTTGTCAATCTTTCGTTATTTTCAAGTCGATTCTTTGCTAACATCTCTTTCCTAATACGCTCAAGTGAGTATTGTGGCAGGAATAGAATTTAGAAAAAAACATTTGTTATCTCAAATAGGTTTTTGCAAGCAGTATTACATTTATGTTTAACATAAGATTCTCAAAATATTGGCAAGTACTTCACTAAATAGATTTATTTATTTAATTAAAAGTAGATAGATTGAGCCAAACACTAGCATTAGCTAAAACATTTGTATTGTACTAGTTCGTCGAACTTACACGTAAATCGCTCGTAACTCCGATGCAACCGCAGATCGTAAGCTTTAATTTTCTACTGCGATTCATGCCTCAGTGGCTTGTTTTCATGAACTTTTTATACTTAGAAAAAAAGATTTGCCACAAACAATAATAAAACTTGAAGAAAACTCGTAAAGTGTTGTTAGGAATATTGAAAAATAATGGATCTATAATGAAATGAATGGAATGAAACTAGTCATGTGCTTTGGGGAAAAATATTTTCCGGACAATGGTACTAGTGACAGAATAATATACATATAATGCATGGCAGAAATAGTAGCATCAGTGCCTAAAAGGACTTTAATAAATGATTTTACCTAGAATAATGAGTATTAAAATGTTCCGTTTAAAATTAATTTAATATTTACTTACGAAAATCCGTAGCAAATTTTGCTTAAGGTTCGGCATTTATAATAACATTAAGTTTTGACATTATATGTTTTAGACTATAAAAACACACTTTCGAACATTTCCTAAGTATGAAGTAATTATTCAGCTCTTCGTGTAGCTAAGTGGCGTAGTGCATGTGCATTATTGCATTTTTTGTTGCATGTCCGCTCGGAAGCAGATTTTGATTATTCAATAGTTCATATAATAGTAGGAAACGAAACCATATTTTTTAACACCATTTTCGCAAATATTTCGATTGTCGATTGTTTTATTGTCAGCGAAAATATTAGGTAAGTGGTACCTATTATAAACGAGACTAGATATTTAATATGTATAATCACGTGATTATTTGATTACTGTTTTATTATATAAGTCTATATTCAATAGTACCTACATCTACGATTAAATAAGTGAAATAATAAATATTCTATCTCTCTTACTACGTTAGATAGTAACTCTTTCTATGTTAGATCGTAATATTTATACAATAACACAAATCCCACAAGTTCAACGAACACATTATTTTCTATAAGGTAAAACAAGACCATCCTATTTCTCGTATAGTAAATATTTATCGCCAAATCCATTTCCGATGCGATCAGATTTATGTTTATCAGCTATATAAAAATTAATTATACTGTCGATATATGTAGATGTAAAGGAGTGATTTTAATCATTTAAATTGTTATTGCGTTCATTGAACCCATGTCTATTCTACAACGAAAGTAGCAAACTATGTAGTAGGTGGCTAAGTGGTATTAAGTTGCAGCCGCCGCTATGGAATGGACATCTGGAATAAAGCTACAAATAGGAAGAACTATTTGCTCTTAGTTTATTATTAATTATTCGTATTTATGGGTATTAAGATTGTCAGTATACATTAACCTAATTAGTTTTAACTAGCATGGCGAGGTTAATATTAGTAGGTATGTATCTACCTCATTTGGATGTGGTCATATATGTATATATGCAACTCATTGAAGCACATGTGTCTTTGAATTTTGAACAATAATAATACTACTATAATACTATAATAATAACAAATAATTTGAAGTCACCTGCCAAAATTAGTATTGAATTTTCTGTTGATAACATTAGCATTACATGAGATTGTTGATGAAAATTGTGTTAGTAAATAAACCCGGTTTTATAAAATTTATTATCAAAAGCGTAGCGATCGCTACAGCAAAACAAAGCATGCGCTGCTGCTAGTAAACCACAGCTACCGGTAATCTTACAATGTCTATCGAGTTACTTATCCGCGTTTCTTGGATTCATTTATCCGTCTATCTATTAAAACATTGTTTTGAATTTTGTTTATAAATATGCGTACACTTTATTGTGTAGATAACATTAGAAATATTTTTGTATTATCTAAACTAGCAGTGCAACTAACCTCCTTAATATTATTCTATGACCATTCGTTCAACGGATCCATGGAAATTACGAATACTTTAATCGCCAATTAACAACACAAATAGCATATCTAAATCTTATTCTTAGAGATTGATACGATTCCGTTAACTTGTACCTACGGCTGAGTTTAAGACAAGTATGTGACGTGTTGGGCAATTAATTTCAATTTGGTATTGGTACGTCAATAGTGGGTATTGGTATGTCATCACGAGTCGAGCCGCGCCCGTGTCAGCCACAATATAAAGTGCCCATTTGATATGCAAGGGATTGATGCATTTTCACTATCGTTTAATGTCTGTGTTTGTTTCGCTTTCTATATATTACTACACAAATATTTTTGTCAGCCTATCATTAAACATTTTAAATTGTCGAAAGGGAAAACACATCCTTTTAAAAACAGAAAATTTTGAGTATAAATAATAAACAGGATAAACACAATTTTCATAATATACCTAAAGCTTATTATTGATTGTTAAATTATTATATGGCAATAATGCGAAAAATATTAACAAAACAACAAAAACTTCGATTATCCAAAATATTCTTTACAAACCGTTTAACAACGTAGCACTGATAGACATTTTATTCTGTATCATTATCCCGGATTTATTGAGCGGTTTGGAATAATCCGATTGTTTGATATTGTTACAGTTACAAATTTACTAGTGCCCCCGATGTTGCCCCACTTGACATATTATTATCTTAAATACACAGGTGCCAGAACTTGGAATTCTCGGCATACATGCATACAGAAACAAGGCCTATCAACACAATAGTCATACGACGCAACTTAAATGGCATAGCACACACTGATTGTTGGGATAGCGACCGTCACTCCACAACAATTTCATTGTCACAATAATTTCATGACGATACCGTACGCCTTGTAATAGTCATTAAAGACCGTTGTTCCAATGATATACTGAATATATCTTGACGGTCTTGCTATTTACCTACATGTTATAATTATAGGATGTTGTCTAAATAATTTTGTGGATATTCTTCTTTATATCAGTATAATTTAAAATTATAAAGATAAAAATTCACCGTGAAATTGGAACGAATAAGTTAACTAACAAAATATTTGCGCGCAAGATTTCGGCTTATTGTGTAGGTTAGTATCATGTAATGTAACATTAAATTTCGTAAAAGTAAATTGAAACATTTTTTACAAGTGTGCATATTCTATTCAATTCCATAGTAAGGCATATTCTCGTAATAAAAACGTAGCTAATATAATTACTCACTGAGTGTATTCATAGTATGTAAAGTTAAAGCACGTTTAAGATAAAATGCAACAGATATTATCGCAATAGCTTGTTTGTACAGTGAGGCTGTAACACAACGTGCAATACGCCCACCCGCAACCTTGTCTAATCAGAAGTAGAGCACCAGTGTAGAGCAGTTACGACGGTTCGTGCATGTCGCCCAGCCCAATGGTGTTACCTTGATTTTGACTACGTAACTAGAAATAGATAACAAGTATCCACATTACATTGACATATTCTTTTGAATTTTATCCATATAAATTTAAACAGTTTAGCTGGTATCGTCAAGTAGCGAGTTGCATTGTAAAGTGCAATAGATGGCGTTAAAACCAGAAAAATGCCGAGAATTGTGTCTGATATCAGTGGCATTTTTGCTGATATCGCATTAATAACTTGTTTTAAATTATAAAACGATATACATACATAATAGAAGCTCGCTATGAAAAGAATCTCATCTCATCCGTTATATGGAAAGATTAACTGACAATATAATGTTATTAACGTGTGAACGTTGACAGGATTAAGTTCTAAGAACAAATATTTTGTCAGACTCCAATTACACATATTGGATCTTAAATTTTTGTTTAATTAGAATATTTGAAATTGCTCTAAGATAATATACTTATATGTATATCTAATCGTCATGTATAACACATAATTAGTATACTGCTTACAAACATTAATATAATCTGCACTGATATAGGTATATACCAGTGTATGACATACGGGTACATAGCAATTATAGTCAAGAATCGTGACAAAAATTAGTTTACTGATTTTGTAAGAACTGTAACTTCATAATAATTTGTTGTGATTAAAATAACAATTCCTGTCTAACTCAGAAATTATGTTAACACTGCATACTCCAATTGTTCTAATAAATCACCATTAAGTTGTCACGTCGTTACGTGGTACCATGGTCGTGACCTCGTTTTCCGTGGCAAACAGTAATGACATATACGACAAATAATAGCGCTTTATAATCATGAGATTACAGTAAACCCATTATGTTCCCTTGGTACAAACGTTGGCATATATTTACAAGCGGATAGCCTAGTACTTACCCCTTGTGTTATTCATTTAATTTTTTTTACAAATTTTCTCGAACATTACATGCAGACGGCTACCTGATGGTAAGTGGCCATTGCTGTTTGAGGACATTTGCAAAGCCAAAGGAGTCAGTCATTAACGCGTTTTCAGCTTTAAAAGAGAGCACTCGTTGCGGATTTCTTTGACAGACTTTTATCATAGTAGATACTGCAAAAATACCTCAAACGGCCGCTCATTCCACATGTTACACGGGTGCACTAAAAACCAGCGTGCAACCGGTCCTCCACGAGTCCAGTCGATGTGGATGTTTTCTCATATTACTCTACATATTAATTCGATATCATTACGATGATACAGTTACAGATGTGATTCCTAAATATATAACAGAATTACACCAGAATGTAAGAGACTGATAACATTGATTCGTTAGTCATAGCATTTAATCATAAAGTATTCCAATTGAACTTTTGCGATTGTAAGTATCTAAGCAAATATGACTTTTTTTTTCAGAACCGAGGAGTGGTCACCTTTTAATATACAATGTTTAAACGACACCTATTATTTTTGGTGAGTACCAGCAACATTTTATTTCTAATTATCACAATTATTCGAAATAATACACCATGCCTGATAACTTAATAATCTAGATAAAATTCGTACACTTCACTAGTTATCTATTAAAGGAAACCTATTTTAGAAATTTCTGAAATATGTATGTATATATTTAAGTTTAGTTATCTTTTATATGTCCTAGATTTTTGTTTCTCAAACCAAAATTTGCAGTAATCACAATTTATTTAACAGTTTTTAAATCGTCTAAAACATTACCATACTTTAAATAATATCGAAAGAACATGAACCTACATGATTCAATATTTAATACGAAGTTGGAATTGAAATGGTTGAGTTCTTTTACATCAACATTAAAAATAAACAATTTCAATTAAACTCCCATCGTTGTACAATTTAACGTTCAACAGTTAACATTTTATTACATTTACGCACCGACTTCCTCGTTCCCTTCCAGCGTTTGTTTTACATGTGTGATGTAATATCGGAGACATGAATTTCACTTTTATATGTTTAGTCATCACTCAATATGTTTTGTTGTTCGGCGTACATGCGGTGAGATATTTGTTACACATTAAGAAATTTTTAGTTACGTCATTAATTGAGAAATTATTAGTTATCACAAACTAAATTACACCAATTCACAGTCATGAGGGTCAGGAAAATCATTTAATTATTATTTCGGATCTTACCCACATATTATATAACACAGTTGAAAGTAACCCTAAGCAATATTTTCAGAAACACAACAAGAACATTGAATGCATCCTTGGGAAGGTATGATAATTCAATTCAGCGTAATAATTACAAAGTTAACAGCATTACTTGATTTAACAAAAAGCATGTGGTAAATCTTCGCAGTTATGACTTATTGTTTAGAGTATAGATATCCGTAATATTACCCACTTTCCGGGTTCAAGAATTTCAAATAGCACTTTACAAGACGGACAAAAATTGTAATAAAATATTATTATAGCGAAGCGAATGCTAAGCAAATTAATTACGTATAAAAACCATCATCGTAAAGTCACGAATTTTGAAGTTACTCGTACAAGTTCTGATCGTCAGAAATTTAACCTTAATACAACAGTGTAAGCTATAGTATTGTAGGTATATATATTCATGAAGTTGAACAACACCGTTATGAAAATAAACCTTTCAATATTGTGAGTAAGACACCAGGCCTATATGAGTATACTTGTAATAATTAGTTGTAATTATTTCAGAACCAATTTCACATATGCAAAACAGACACATCAACCTTTACTATGCCTCTCAATTGGAATATACCATCTAATGAACCTTATATTCC
This sequence comes from Aspitha aspitha aspitha, assembly GCA_018246895.1. Taxonomy (NCBI): domain Eukaryota; kingdom Metazoa; phylum Arthropoda; class Insecta; order Lepidoptera; family Hesperiidae; genus Aspitha; species Aspitha aspitha. Next base: position 16,412 of record DWGJ01001708.1, read on the forward strand.
AAGAGCAAACACTATTTTTTACAATTGTACGATGCTTGAATGTGAACCTTTCAAATTGGTTTCTTTAATTCAGTTGACACAGCCTACGAAAGCATTGAGACGCTGCTATCTTGAGAAAATAAACAAATACGTATGCGAACCTGTAAAATATAACTCTTATAACAATATTGACAAATTGTTGTTCTTGAAAAATAATATACCTAGAACCAAATTTTATTTGGCTGATTGTTTATTGTACTCAGATGGTGAACGAGTTTGTCATAAAAAGGATAATGTTAATTATTCACACGCCAAATTAGTAGATATTGGTACGATTGCGAGGCCGAAAGAGAACAACATTTTGTCGCAGGACGAACTTATATGCGAAGAGATTGGCAAAATAGTGAATTGCGATACCAATCTGTACGTCCCGTATCCCACTGGCCTGAAACGAAAGGAACCAATGAACAGCACCAAGCAAATAATACTTAAAACTGGCTCACATGTAATAAAACTAAGTACCTTATGCAAAAACAGTTGGTGCGGTTATGGTGGAAAAATATTACCTACACGAAGATTTACGGCAAGGGAATATTATGAACCCCCAGGAGACAGTGTATACCGCTGTTACTACGCTAATAAACAACAAATATGTAAGAAGCTGTATGGTCCGTTACGACAGCTCGACTACTAACTTGATTAGTTACCTAAAATCACAATAACGAAAACATTAGTATAATTTAAAAAAAGATAAGTAACAGCTATAAATATGTACGTAAATGAAGAACCGACTATTATTTTTTTTACAATATACATACATATGCCTACGTATACCTACCTACCTATTCCTAAAAATCGATGATATAATTTATGGCAAGGTAATCTAAACATGAATCTTATATACTTGTTGAACTAAAAGAGTAAGACGTAATATATTTATGTATTTTTTTTTTAATTAGAGTTTATAACTTACCTAAAAACATACATTTATGTTAAGTTTCTTTCTGCACTTCCGGACTTCATATACATTTTTTATTGTTGCACTGCTGGACTCGTGTCTCTTATTATAATTGGAAGGCCATAGTCTACTACACTCGTCAATTGCGGCTTGCCAGACTACATGCACCTTAGTAAACATTATTATATACTTTAAAACATTTCTAAGTTGTTTACGTTTATTGATATGATATTTTCCTTTCATGGTTTAGAGAGTGATATTTCAATTTTAAATAATGAAATTGCATGTAACATAGTACAACCAGAACGTGCCAGTTTTTTGAACCCAGACCCTCGGTGTGTTTGGATATCACTGCTTCATTAAGATATGTATATACGACCTCGGAACCGGTCCGATTAGATTTTAAAATGAACAGTATAAAATACGAATGTTTACATTATAATATCTGTATAACTGAAACCTAAATCAGTACCTAAATCAAGAAAGAGTATGTACTCTTTAATTATGTACTCGGATATATATACTCGTATTTAACTGATATTTGCAATCATTTGTTATTCGGTCGCACCTAAAACTATCGCAACATTAGTATCTATAGTACGTAAATTGAAGTACTGATATGTAGATAGATATTGACGTCCAGACATGTTTATTATTTATATACAATAGTATTATATAGTTAAAGTTACACGTTGTGCCGCATTCACTCGAACGAAGACTGTAACGCCAATTAATCTTCATTGTCCTGTATTTGGAAACCGGCGCACAACATTTATTTTCAAACAATAGTGCGATGTATAAAGTTGCCATCGGTCTGAGTTTCCATGGATTTGTCTTAAATAAAAAAATCGAGTAAATGATGGAATTTACAAACTTTTTCTATACACTATAAGCTTGGCAGGATTTTCATAAAACATGTTTTACATTTGCAGGTTTGTGTAACTAATACTAGTATAACATCTTTCATAACGGCAATAAACACCTACAAATCATTGTATTTTTTAAGTTGTATAAGAAACATTATGCAGTATATAAAATAAATGAAACTCTTATTTAAATATCATTAAAAGCATTATAAATATTTTCAGATATCTATATTGTTTGGATATTAAACTATTGGTGGCGCCATCTAGTTTCGCGCTCCGTCGTCGCGTGTCGCTTCTCGCGAGATGGCG
>DWGJ01001709.1:0-18521 GCA_018246895.1 Aspitha aspitha aspitha
GACAAACATTTTACTCATTGCATTTTTGCCATCAGTATCGATCCCTAATCACCCCCTGATAGTTATGTTGGAAATATATTTTATGTACAGAATTGACCTCTCTACAGTTTTATTATAAATACTCGTATAGATGAGAAATGTGAAGCCTGCTAATCCGTATACGGCCAGCATGGTATACTATAACCTTTATTAGTGCCTTACAAATCCATAAAAAAATACACACATTACTTATCAATGTGTATACAAAATATTTAATCTACATACGTCTGATATCAGTGATTATAACATACGTGATAATATTATATTGTCCACGGAAATTAATACCAAACAAGATGAGACCCGAAGATATTGAGTTAAGCACTTAAGTCTCAAGGAGATTAACCTGTCGACATCGTGAGGATTAGGGGTCACAAAGGCAGGTCAGTGCCCTGTGTCAATCTGGCGAGTTCTCGTGACGAATTTATAACCTTATTTTATCACTAGTTTGGTCTAGTCAGTGACCCTGCTTGCTAAATAGGGGGTTGCTGATTCTATTCCCACTCAGGATAAAATACTTCAATAAGCTTATTTGTTTTTCTGTGTCTGGGTGTAACAGACATCTATATGTACCCTTAACTTAACACGCATTCAATTGCTCAATTTGGAATCAGATAAACGCGTAGAATTGTACCTTTTATTACATTAAAATAAATACCAAACGGTATTAAAAAAACCTGATATGAAATCTTTCTGCGATTCATAATAAAACCAAATAGGTTTTGAATAAGGTCATTGACCTTTGACTGCTTCTATGTTAAGAGCAAGAGTTATAAGGTTTTAAACACTTTTCAAGCAATAAATATACCCCTTATGTGGCGGGCAAAAGGTCCGCAGCTAAATTCCTGTCTTTTTTTATATTTGAATAGCAAACGAGCAGGCAGCAGTCACAAGTGTCTGCTGCCGCCCATGGACATCTGTAACCGACTCCTAACAGGGCTGTAGGGACTATTAGTGTGAATTCAGTTAGTATAAGATGTTAATAAGAATTAGTTGGTGGGTATTCTTTAGTAACAGGACTGCAGGAAAGGGACTATTAGTAATATTAGCCCAGTTAGTACGTGTTAATAGATGCAGTTGGTAAGTGTTACTAGTTGCCCTATCAGAAGTCGGTCACAGATGCGTTGCTACTCTTGAGGACTAAGATGGTCGCCTCTGGTATACAAGTGGACCAGCAACCACACCGGTATAAGTGCATTTTACTGTTACACCTCTGGTATTGCACATGTCCATAGACAACGTTCACCAGTTACCATCAGGTGGCCCGTCTGCTAGGCTAATTAAATAAAATAAAAAATAAGATAAATTTTAAAAATAGGTTTAAGTTGAAATGAATAAAAATATAAGAGATAAATCTTTTTGAACTAACAGTTGTTTGATTTCGAATTAGGTAGGCGGTTGCATTTGTAATCGTAATTAGAATTTGTACAAATGGCGTTGTGTTGTGCGGTACGATAGGCACAAATGTTTGACAATAGCATGGGTGTTTACGTGTTTGCTTGTTATTTAGTCGAATTGTCTAATGTAATCAGAGCTAATGAATTCGCCCCTAGTTAGCGATCGGTCGGCAGTCTCGCTGTTTGCAGTGCCTGCTTTGCATGTATACTGTGCAGTGTAAAGCAGTTTCACTGATTTAATTTTAAGTTCATGTTGAATTACTGAATTGGATTTTGCTTTGCTAGAAGAAAAAAAACAGTAGGTACCAAGTCTGACGAATTGCAATATGTCATTGCGTTTAATTCAACAAAATGATTTTATCACACAAATTTTTCAACTATATCATTAGTATAATATATTGGTTTGAGATGCTGGCAAGCAATAAATCGAACGTCTCATTAGTTTTTTTTTTTCTGAAACACAGATTCATAATTTTTCGAAATTGAATTCGCGGCTTATCCAAAATCTCTTCATACGAGTACGTATGTACATATATAGTTATTGTATGAGATTTTTTTTATTTTTATAGATATAATAAATCCAGATTTCCTGTGTATTTCGGTCTAACGCATGCAATTAGCATAGGAGGTATACTTTGTGAATAATGTCGGTTGTGTGTTTATTCGTGTAGGGTTGATATAAACTTTCTATTCTACGCTGGTCAAAAAATTTAATTTTATGTTGTTTTAATGACTAAATGATCCGAGGATGTTACCCGGAACATCCAAGTCAAATATTTAATGTCTTTACTACAAGTAATGCGTACGTAGGTACTAATCGACCACAGAAAATAATAATAATCTTTGATGATCTTAGTTTCAAAAGTGGAATGTTGCATTCTTAATCACATTTAGTTTTTTTATTGTCATCAATTTCCGTATAAGGTGAAAGCAATGTGAATTATTAACATGTGAATATTAAGCAAAAGTTTATTGGCGATAATAATATCCACATTCGTTGTGGCAAAATCGTCTAACAAAATTGTTTTACAAAAAACAGCATTTTTATTGCGTATAATAATTAATTGGTCTCATAGACATCATGTAGACAGGGCTACATGCGCAGTTATGGTCGCCTGCATACAATCAGCATAAATCGTGCTTCCTCACTAATGCGGTTACCCGTGCCTGTTTACACATGCTCGATACTGGACGCTGTAGGCGGAGTACTAATATGCGCAAAGTGCTTTAAATTTGTAATTTCAATGTGTTAATCGCAATGAACGTATATACTGTATGTTTAAAAATTACCAATTTAATTTGGTTTTACTTCAATTTTTCTTTATCATCAAGTGACTTCCCATTTAAAGTATTTAAACATACATATGTGTATATACTTATATAGAAATATGTAGTGTTATTCATAATTTTACTATCAGCTCTATAATAGCAAAATACTGTCTTGTTTGCCTAGAAGTACCTTGTCCACTTTATAATGATTATTGCAACTCATAGACTCGGTAACTAAGTCCAAAAAAGGGACTAAAGCTCTACCCGGGACAAGGATAAATGCATTTATACTTTGGAAACTAAGTTGGAATGCTTCGTGAGTAATGCTTCAAATTATGAAATCCTTTTTAATACAAAACACAATGAACGCGCGCCGTCGCATCCCGTCTACTCGTATATCTTGCGCTAGTAGAGGACGAAGTAATCCTTTTCATTTTTTTCCCACTGTTTACTTTGGAAATGTTATGGCTGTCCAACAACAATGAAATTCCGAAAAATAAAGACAAATTGAAACTAGAAATTTATATCCTACTAATATTATAAATGCGAAAATTTGTGTGTATGTATGGATGTTTGTTACTCTTTCACGCAAATACTACTGAACCGATTACGATGAAATTTTATCATATTGGCTAACACAATTATTTATTTACATTACTATTTAACACAATTGTATTTCTTGTGGTGTATTAATTTCATAAATCGTAATAGTATCACTTATCTATCAACCGTTACTATTTCATATACATTTTATTTATTAGACGCTGAAGACTAAAGACATTTTTGTTTTCAGGTTTGGTTTCAAAATCGACGAGCAAAATGCCGCAAGCATGAAAGTCAAATGCATAAAGGTAAAGAATACACAATTTACTTTTGCGTTTCAAATTTTTTCACATACACATAAATATCGGACATTATTCATACAGATACGGAAACAGTCAACAGACACTTAAGTTTTGAATCTTGCAAATACAAACTAAAAATAAGAACAATATAATTGTCTGACATAAAAATTATTGTCCTAACTTACATCATTGGTATGCACAGATACTTCAACACCTTAATTTATAATTTTATAACATTACAAAACAAACTTAATTATCGCTTTCTTTTGTTTCTTCAATAAAAAATAAGTAATGAGTGTCGTTACACAGCTCAACGTTGCGTAAATCGAACTTTACCGCGTTCGAAATTTAAACTCTATGTATATTTGCATTTAAACGATAACAAATGTCCCCGCCGTCCGATGTAAGTTAACTCGGTGAGTAGTTTTGCAATTTAATGTAGTGGCAAGCTGCAAATTACACATAACTTTGGCAAACTGTTTCTCGCTGCCACCGCCCGTCGACCTGGCGACCTGGTCGACTCAATATCACTAAAATACAAAAGGACATACAAAAGGAACACTTTTTGATTTGCATTTAAATACCATCCTTAAAATATTAGCTTCTGTGAAAATAATAAAATTGATTGCGAATACTTGTACAATTCCATATTAATAAATTCGTCGTTTTCGTTATTTTAAAGAAGTCATCATATTTTGCGTATGTGTAAATCTAGTGCTAGATCCGTTCTTCAATAGTTCGTCCGTTAGAGTGGGGTTCTGTATACTTTCTCTGTCGTGTATAATTTACAACAAAGTTAATGATATTATAATAGAGCTATTTTTCTTCATTATTTAGATAGCTATAGGTACTTGAATTTTGTTCTTCTTTAGGCTTGCTTTTGCAAACTTTTCTACTTAACCTCATTTTTTATCCAATGTACCAAATATATCTATTTCGGTCGGTACAGCTAGAGCCATTATGTATTCTCCATCACTTCCTCTAACTCGATTACAACTCCCAGCGGCGCCGGTCCAACTCTAACAGTTTTTTAATTCGACCATAACTCACGCGGATGAATAATTAAAATGGCGGGCCGAGGCGGCAATTCGTGCGAGATTCGTAAAAAACGGAAAGCGATACACCGTACAGAACACGTGTGGCGATAAATCCGGGGAATTGCAATACGCACTTAGCGATCGATCGACCTGTGCTGCTGTCGGTACCAACTTTCCATAAACGTTATCAAAATGCAGCCACTAACTGACCACTAAGTTATATGTAGGGGTGGGTAACTATGTTATGAATTAAGTAAAAGTATATGAATCATGCATTTGAAAAAGTAATTTAAACGTAATCCAGGTAACAATAACATGTAATGAAATATTTTCAAAATACATGTACGTATGTATTCAGGGCTAACACGCCCATCATGTAGGTAATATTCGATATTACGGTAAAACGTTTCTTGCTCTACATTCTCAGTAAAATAAAGCGGGCAAAATACATCTACTAATTGAATATCATTTATATCGCGGCAAGTGCTGTCTCCGCTCGTAACGTCACGTGCGCAAAGTGAACATGACGCGCGGCCGCGGTGTTCCCGTTCCCGCGATAACACTACCCGTGATTGTGAGAGATTCGGGAACCGCTAAACGGAGCGTAAAGCGGAAAAAAGCCGCTCTCCGAAATCGAATAAAATGATTCCCCGCGGGAGTCATTCGGACGCAATCCCGCCGTCCCCTGCTAAATGTCTTATTAACTTATGTGCCGCGCGCCCCGCGCCCCTCGCCCCCCCGCTAACACGAGAACAATCATGTAAAGTGAAATGAAACGGTTATTTGTTATGTTTTGCCGTTTCTGGCCCCTTTGAGCAATCGTCGAGACTCTAAATCTCGTTATTTATACGACCGCTTATCGTGATGGTGTCGCGTTTAATGATTTAAATGAAACCATAATGATCGCACTGTTGCTAATGTTGTAATAAGGGAAAAAATAATTAATATTATTTGGTCTGTTTCATAAAGTTTGAAAACAGTCTGTATCGTAGTTAATATAATTCTAGGCGAAAATGCGTACAGCTCCCCGAGGCTCTACCGCCACAGTTATTTGTGCTTCGTTTTGAAGGATATTATGGTTGCCAGTCCACGTAAATACCTACTAGAGGTGAACATCTCAGTCTTACGATAACAACGCATCTATGAACAACTTCGAATAGGACAGATAGCTACTAAGTAATATTAATCACACTTATACTTACATGTTGATATATGTATGATAGCGATAGTTCGTTTTAATAAGATTACTTTTAAATTTGTGACGGAAACCGAGATCCTATTAAATGTTATGCTTATATAAAATTAAAAAAACAGTACATTTTCTCAACGTGCCTACTTGTATGAATAAATCGTAACGCGAGGGGCACTGAATTTCCATGCAATTAAGAATTCATTTTTAACGAAGAAATGAATCTCTGCCGCGCGCGGCGCCCGTTGTAAGAATTGTTACGGCCACAGTGAAACTCAAAAATAAAAGAATATACCGACGCCTAATTGTTCTTCTGTTCATGAAATTGTAAAGTTATTCCGCGCATTGCGAGGGTGGCGATGTTTTATTGCGCAGAAACCGCTCTAAAGATGTTCAAAACGCTTTAAAATAAGCGAGAGCGACGAGCAGACGCTCCCTGCGCCTGCTTACCTTGTAATTCGATTAAATTAAACAACTCTAGAGTTAATCAAATAAATGCACGGCGGCCGCTGGGGGCCAGGGCTCAGGGCGAACTGCGGGGGCACCGGACGTGCACCCGCTCGTATTTATGTCGGCACTTCTCGAAAGTAATTCGGTGTCAAATATGGAAATAACTCATACACATAGGGAGCATCCATTTTGATAATGTCGACGGGCGACGGGCGCCGGAGCGCGCTGATTTACACACAGACTACTCTGTACCTACTTTGCACGGCAGCGGTACACGGACGCTACCTAACTATATACAAATGTACTAAGTATTAATAGAAGATCCGTTCTACTACACACCCTGATTGCTATCTAACGATTCTTGTATTTTTAATTTTGATATAGGAAAATAATATAATTTAGTGCCCTTTGGACAACACAATATTTTAGAAATGCAGATTTCTAGAAATATCATGTACCTACTGACATACGAGTACCTACGTTACTAGTTCACGATGGATTGTTTTACGTGTAGTAGAACGAAATTACTAATCACAATGCCGGTTTTGCAAACGAATCAGGACAGAATTTGTAATGTGTTCTCTCAAAACCTAAAAGATAATTATCATCCTTATTAATTAAATAAGTGACATTTTAAGCCTTTCTTTAGTTTTATAAATCATCAAAACACAAATTTCAATTCCGAAGCAAGCAATTAAACGAATGAATCCTTTGATAGAGACGGGACTGGAGGAACACCTTAAGTCGGGTAGATCCGCGCTAATTTATTAATTGCGTTCTTCTCCCGCCGGGTGGACTATAAACAACGAATCTCAGTTAATTTACGAGCAAATTATGCTTACTTAAATATCAATTTAATTAAGTAGAGTTCGGGAACGGATCTCCGCGGATTTACAAGCGGAGTAATGGCTCGTTTGTCTCTGCCAATCGATTGGATTAGTCAGCATCGTCAGCTGAGGGGCACGGTGTTTTCCCTAATGGTTTTGTGGTTTAAAACTGCAAAATGAAATGTATCGAATGCGATATATTATACATTTTATTTTACAAAGTTACGATGTTTCTGTAATGTAAAGAATACGTAATAGTACGTTTTACATAACAGATGACTGAAAAAAATATTTAATATACAATTTTATCGCTATTTTCCTTTCAATGGTTTTGTGCTTAGATTTATTCAATTCAAATTCTTTTATTCATTATAAGGTATATACATACATACACTTAATGAAGGTCATGGTTTAGTCATCGTACTTCGGCTTTGTGCGCCCCTCGGGTTATACGAGTAAGTAGACCGGGTGAAAAAAGCCGGTGAAAGAAACTCCCAGCACTCTTTTAAATAGTAAAAAATTGAATGAAGTTAGCCATGTTGCAGTCCGATAAAGAGCACTTAGAAAACTGCTCTAAAACCGGAAGTCATTGGTACCTAAGACCGCCTTTTGTATGCACCACTATCTATTCTTTTCTTTGTATAATTGATGTCCTATGTGTAACTATGGTGTACAATAAAGTATATTATTATTATTACCTACTACGACGAATCACTTCTTATTAGAATAGAAATGTATATGTTGGTCCAGGTTTACTAGTAGGTGGTGGCGGCACGCCGCTGGAGCCGTGTCGAGTGGCACCGTACGTGTCGGTGCCTCGCCTGTCGGGTGTGGCCGGTGTGGCCGCGGGCGTGGTGCGCCCTCCCCCGCCGCCGCTGCCGGCCCTGGCGCCTCATCCGCCGCCGTCTGCTGCCTTCGCACCATTTGATTCCGCACTACTTTCCGCTGCTGCACACCAGGTAAGATATGTTTTACGTAGATTGGTGTATTGCATTTACAGAACAACAACCAACAAAATTTAACAAGCAATGCGATATTATGATGGGGTTATTGATGCTTGTCAATATTCAAATACAAAAGTAACGCCAATTGTTCGGACTAGTATACGATATGATTTAAGAATGTTTCCAAGCCAGAGCACGTTACCACCGCTTTTAAATGTGTATATTCTATTTACGAATTAGTATATTATACAGTAAACATAATTCGACTTTATAAATGTTCTTTATATCAGTACGCCAGCGCAGCAGCGGCGGCGGCGGCCGCGGCGCTTTGTCCGCCGTACGCGGGGCTGGCTGCGCTGGCGGCTCGATGTCGATCCTCGTCCATTGCGGACCTCCGTTTGAAAGCGAGACGCCACGCAGCGGCGATAGCGGCGGCCCGCGGGCCCTCCCCCACGCCGACCGCGCCCGCTCCCGCTCCCGCCGACACATAGCCCACACCTTACTGACTATAACCAAGTGATCATAAAATTGTGCAAGCAAGTGGAAGACATTATGGTTTAATATGTGGTTCGGTTACCTTTTCCCTAAATTGATCAAGTGATGATGAATTTTAAATTGTAAGAGATTTGACCAAAGATAATGACAAAACGTTAGTTGTAAATAAGTAATAAACTGTGATAAGTGTGCAAGTATTGGACAGAAAAAAGATCTCGACGCTGTGGATCTCATGTTAAGATAATTTACTAAGGGCACCTTAACTCGATTCAAGCTTATTTTCCAGAGTTATAGTCTGGGATCCTTTCTGTTATCCTGTAGGTATAAATGTACATAATATCTACTTAAATAAGAAATTCGTCTTGTATAATTCGTTTAAACAGACATACTTATTTAGTGATAATACTTAAAGCGCTGTTTAATAGTTGTTAATAATTTATTATAATAATTGTATGTCAATATAATTAGTGATCAAAACAATGAATGTTATTTATTTATGCTCTACTAACATTGAATTTGAAAGTCACGTTTTTAAGAAATTAAAAGAATTGCTTTACAACATGAAATACTGTTTATGCGGCTAGGGCAGTAGGTCTTCTTTGTTAAATTCTTCTTTTATAAATACGTATACAAATATTTAAATACATTAAAAAAATTAAATGTTTTTTATAAAAATTATGAAATAAGAAGGTTTGCAAAACTATCTACTACTAGCATTGACTCCGGAGATGATTGAGAAAATTAAAGCACGCAATAATAAGTGAATCAATTATGCGAAATATATTGATATGTACTTAGTACCTTTCAGTATAATTTTTTTCCTAACAACCTAACAAGTAATGAATTCATAATAATCTGATTTAGGCACCAATACAGTAAGTATATTGACTTTTTAAAATGAAAAATGTTTGGCGACGCTCCAGTAGATTTCAAAACTAATTTTCTATAACGGTTCTAAATTTTACCTTTTAATACCTACTGTTTTTGTTATGATTTTGCAGATGGATAGTGTGCACATAAATCAAGTGGTCGAGCGGGCGCTCCCGACGGGAAGCGGTATTGTTTCTAGATTTGCAACTGATTGATAGCGGCCCGCGCCAGCCCGGCACACTCCTGCATTCTTAATAGAATCGTACACGTTAACACTTCTCTAAACATAATACCGGGGTGGCCCTCGTATGTGTAATAATATGTGAATATAAATGTTCTTTACTTGCATGCAAATACCTACAAATATTTTAAACTATAATAAGTATAAGTATAGTATAATAATACTATCATGCATTATGCTGTAAATGAGTAAAGTTAATACAGCTTCACTTACAGAAATCTTACAAGTATGCTCAAAGATTATGCATGCCTATTGCCTTCCAAGTATTATAAGTATAATATAAATTATACAATAAAAAATAAATAGGTACCTTATCTCTACAAAATCGATTAAAATGTGCAGCTCGGGCATTCGGGCAGTGTGCACGATAATAGTAAACAAATACCTATTCGAATCAGGTCTGGTGTTTGACCAAACTACAAAAACAGAGTCAATATTTTGTGTTGTACGCATTGCAATTCTTTATTTTAAAATGTATACACGAACCCTAAAGCTGGTCGGCGGCAGTGTTTGCGCAAGCTGTTAAAAAAGCGCCGCCCTCACATCGGGGGCGCCCAATTAGGACTGCGACGCTGCTGATTGGCCGTAATCGCGTTAGTATCGAGGACAAACAGCGTCGTGCATTCAGCGTCTTGACAAACAAACCATACAAACTTGCACCTATGACGACATGCATACGTCAAGTAATAAGTACCAGAATATATAATTTTGTATAGAATAGCTATTCAGATTCAGATCGGTGTCGCTCTCACATTAGGTAAGTGAACTAAATAAGAACAACTCCGTAGAACCCTAAATTCACGCCAAGCAAGGACTCGAAGTCACAATAAGACCTCTAACCCAATCATTATAAGTGCAAAATAGATCATGATTTTAAAAGTAATAACAGGTAATTTGTACCTACATACGTCATTATGAACACTAAGTATAGAGACTAACAATAGGGAATAATTGTATATTTTTATATCTTACCACAACGATGTATTTTTATAGATAGAATCTTAAAAAATCACTTAGTAGTATGTATAAAGCAAAGTCGCTGTCTCTGCCCTGATATCCCTATGTCCCTATGTATGCTTAAATCTATGAAACTACGCAACGGATTTTGATGCGGTTTTTTTTATGGATAGAGTGATTGAGGAGGACGGTTTAGGTATATGTAAAATAACATACATTAAATAGTGGAGGAATACTGTTTCATGCCCATGCGAAGCCGGAGCGGGCCGTTAGTTGGTATATAAAAATGATGTCTGATAACCCATTTCAATATTTCAACGGAGCCGCTGAGATAGATAATCTTTACGTATTATGTTAGCACCGTCTAAGTTGAACGCATATCGCATCGCACTAGTGATCCACGACTTGCGTTGGATGTGAATCTAAAGTAAGCATCACCATTATGGTAACAAGAATAGGTACATACTGTTGCGGTATCAATGATCACCGCATCATCTACTGTTTTCTGAGAGGTTTAATTAAATGAATTGCGTGTAAGTAAAAGGTTAAAATAGGTTAATATTAGTTGTTTTTAAGAATGCCTCTTTTTAATACTTTCAGGAATATTTGACAAGTAACGTTCACATCTAAAATTGCTTTTATATGCGTATGCGTTACGTGCATCATACAATATACATAGATTTACTAAGTTGCTTTTTATTTATTAGTGCTATGTTTTTTAATATTTTGTCCTCTATCTCTATTATTTTCTCTCGTTCCATGACTGCCCATTTTTTTCATTAATAAATATTATCAGTTTGTAGTCTACAAATACAACGGCTGCGGGCGCGGCCAAGCATCAGTGCGTGAAGATGTGGTTAATTTTCATAATTTTGGTACAACGAAATATCCTCAAAAACTGTTTTATATATTAGTAGCTATCTATAACTGTTTTAATTACAGGCAAACTAAAACACTTTACAATTTTCCAGGCAGCTTGTCTTAGAAGCCTTACTCACAGTATACACCAAAACACAAATAAGTAAGTTGACATTGACACAACACTAGCTTTTATGATTAAAATGTTGTTACATTTTGTAATTTGCGATCATGTCTTTCAAATTCTTAAGCGGAATACTTTAAAATTATGGCCACTACAAGACGAAATAGAAATTTTAAAGTAAAAAGTTAATACTTGATTCTAATCCAATGTATCGTAATAAGTTAAAGTGGCTTCCCGAAAATAAATGTCAAACTCTGGAGCTACAAGAGACTTGTATGCAGTTATTTACTACATTACAGATAGTGCGAAATAAGCATAATTACTGAAGTTCCGTGAAAGTGAACCCGTAGTTTGTAGTAGTTGTTGACAAGCATGTCAATGAATTATGCGTTTGGATTTTCCCTTTTCCTCCTCGTCCTTGTAGGACTCAACATATATTTCTTCTACACTTTAAACACAAATTCTATCAAACCTTCTAGTTTTAATGTTCCTGGCCTTAAATTGGACCTTACTTCGAGTGTATTTAAAGACATATATGAATATCTTAATTATTTACCCAATCAATACAAAGTGAAGAATCAAAAGTTTATTCCAATACAGAGGGACCTTGTGAATTCATTTAATTTAAGTAGCACTTCTAATTCTAAGACAAGTTGGCAGGACACTGAAGGTGTAAGTAATCTTCATCAGGAGTATTTATATTTTGGTTGTTTTCACTCTGCTTTGAAATCAAATAAAGACTCAATAATTAACTGTTTAAAATTTTGTCAAGACCTTTAGAAGCAATTATTAAAGACAAAAATGATGGAAATAAAATAACATATGTTACAAAGGATATTAAAAGACTGCTGTACCTCAAAGTACATTTATACTTGTTTCTTTGTTGTATTGTTATTTTTCCCAGTGAACTGAAATACATAGCTTAATGAACATCATTTTCAGTGGGCAAGTGAAGAGTTATTATTTCCACATAAAAATGGAGCTCCTGGGAAAATCCTGCAAGCTATACAGTCTTCACACATAGCTCTGGTGGATAATGCACCTAAAGGGACACAATTAAAACTATTGCTAATTTTGGAGGTAAATACTATGTCTACTTATACTTATATGATGTATGTTCATTTAAGTTAAACAAAATAGCAGTGTTTATAAAATGTTCTTATCAACTTTTTTGACAAATATTCAATCTGCTATTTTGATTAATAAGGTCATCATGATTACTATATATTCGATTGATTTTAATATTTTCATCTTGGGCTTATAGATAAAAAAATTCATATACACATCACAACTTAGACAAAATTTAAAAGTAAGTTCACTATAACTAGCTATTATCATATTGCGATACAAGTTCTTAAACAGATTAGATTAAATCATTTTATGTTTATTGAATGATAATATTCTTTTGATGGATTGATACAATGTGACATTGTAATTGTGTTTTACTTTTAAAGCTGTTCTTTATAGTGTGATATATTTAATTTGTATAACAGGTATTCATGATAAACACAGGCATATTCCATTAGCTGCAATCTTTTACATATTCCTTAGAATTTAGATGAAGCATGCAGGTTTGTAAGGACAGAGATATTTGGCACTCGCTGCTTTCTGCCTACCCCGTTAGGGATCTGGTGTGACGATATGTATTTATGTATGTATTTTACATGTTCCACTGTGGGGGGCTGGCACTGGGCACAAATATTGGTATATTGCTGTGGTTATTGTAAGTGCCTGTTAAATTCTTAACAATGTCATCAATTGTGTTTATATATATTATGAATATAGCAAAAAGAAGCAAAATGTCTATTACACAATTGATAATCTTACAGGGCAGCAAGAAATTATATTTCAAACCCAAAAGGTACCAACTGGACCATGTTGTTAATGGCAACATCTATGCTGGCTTTGACCGCCACAACTCTGAGGTGTTTGCATACTATTTGGCAATGGTTCTTAACTACAAATGGATACCGCCATCTGTGATTAGGCACATACATATAGATAAAGAGATCATTCCCTCAGCAACACTTGGCTTACGAAAAACTATGATTAAGAACGGTAATCATTTTGTTGTTGTATATTTGACTTCCTGTAAAGTCTGTGAAGATATTGAATAAATTTAACAGGACCTCATTTGTATATATTGCTTCAAATGTAGAAATAGCAAATGAGTATGCATGCTATCTGACACTAATTTGTCTCTGTCCCGCATAGTTATTATCATATAGTCCTGAATAGGCTGTTTCATAGTGTTGTTGCCTCAGAAATATGTTGAAATAGTACACAGCTATGCCAACAGCATCCTGTAAATCGGAATGTAACTTTTAAAAATTCCACATACCAATGTAGAACCAACCTAATTTATTATTTTGACAGAAAGTGGATCATTATGTATATATGGAAAATGTTTTTATTGTAAGATAAATGAAACAATTTGCCCCGATAAGAATGGCAAGATTGAAGGTGCGGCTATTTTGTACTTGGATAAACAGTTTAGGATTCACAAATCTCCATGGAGACGATCATATACTCAGAAGAAAATGGAATGGGAAATAGATAATGAATTTTGTAAGTAAGTACTGATAATACACTAAGTATAAACAAGTATTATGTATGTTATATTAATATATTTTTAATCGTATAATATATTATGTTAACTATGTTATTTCATATATCACTATAACAAAAAATACACATGTTAATTATAAGTTGTCCAACTAGCAGTTGTGTTACTAGATATTGCTGCAGTGAAAGTGTATAGCTTGGTCCACAGGAACTTGTGATTTCATTTTTAGTATTGGGGTTGCAATAGCCTTTTGTAGTTAATATTAAAAAATTTTTTTTTTAGAAAAGTCAGTGGTTCTCTCACTACCAAGAGATTACTTAACTTAGTAGATGTTGCTATATTCGATTTCCTAATTCAAAATGGAGATCGCCATCGTTATGAAGTGTACAAGGATCAGATAGTATTACTAGATAATGGAAAAGGTTTAGGCAATCCTTTGGTGGATGAATTGGATATTTTGGCTCCACTTTATCAGTGTTGTATGTAAGTACCTATTCACAAAATTCGTTAGAAATAATATTTGTTTTTTAATACTCAAAGGCACCCAACAATAAAATATTGTCATTTAAGTTTAAGGTATAATATATATGTAGATAAATGATATGAAACAGTTTCTAAAATAAAATTGGTTTTATAACATTTTAGTCTGTTGTTTTGAAATGACTTATAAAATTGCATCTTTTTTTAAAGGTGTACAACAATCTGGCTTTGCTTTTGAATATTGTTTTAATTAAATAAAAAAATATCTAAGAGTAATGATATTGACTTTGCGAATCATTGTACTGTGTATTTGGATTTATATAAAGTTTCTTACAGAATTTCTGCATCAACGTGGCATGATTTGGAAATGATCTCTGGGGGTAATCTCAGTGAAACAATAAAGTTATTATCTGCATTTCAAGGAAGCAAATTAGCTACGGAGGAACATTACAGAGCTGTAGAACGAAGATTAATGAAAATATATGCCACAGTGCAATATTGCATTGGAAAATATGGAAGTGCTAAAGTTTTTAAAACTGCAGATGAATAAATTATTTTAACAATCTTAAGCTCTTTTTATTAGGTGATGTACCACACAAAATATGTTATTTACGATTGAACAACAATAAAACCTTTTACTCCCAACACAACACAAGGTAATGCTAATACCACCAAAACCTAATATATTTTACATTATGAACTTCAAATAGAAGTAGTGGGACCCAGATATCTTCAAAAGCAAAAGTTTGCTTTCTGTAATTTATTTTGTGGTTGAAAATAAGACAACAAAACAATTTTGTGTAAAAAGTTGTACAACGGTAGGCGAAAAGTCCGTTTTTCTGCAACTTAATGCAAAACGACGAACCTATAAAAATCCATAGATAATAAGGGGTAATAACAAATTTTGGCCGTTGTTATAGTTACGGTCAAAGCATTGATTACCTACTGACTGACATCATAGAATCTTCCTAATATGATAAGAAAACTTGTATGAAATTTAAAAATCTTTGTAGCTAAAAATTTGTTACGTCTAAGTACCATTTAATTAATTTAATGTAAAAATTACAGTTCTTTAAATTTCCTAAAATAATAAAGACTACTTTTTAATCTAATAAAGGAGTGATGAATGCAGATATATAGGTTTGCTGTTTTCAAACTGATAACGAATTAATCAATGTCAACTGCCTACGTCAAGTTTTTATTACTTAGTACTTACAATTTTTTTGTATTCCCCTAGTGTTTAATGTTTAAGTCTATGTCTAGTTTACATTGTTTACAACTGCAACTGAAATACTGCAACAAGCTAAAAAATAACATGCATAATCTTGTCCAAGATACTTTTTTGTACTTTGCTTATGGTAGCAATTTGCTTAAGAAGAGAATATGTATCAACAACCCTTCAGCTGAATTTTTAGGTATAGGAAAACTTGAGGTAAGTAAGAATAATAATGGATGAAAAATAATCTCTTTTCGGAAACGGCGTTCTATGAGATACTGCGATTAACGTTGGGAAATATTTGGTCGCATTTGACAGCCTAACTTAGGGGTGCTCAGTTTAATATGGAGTGGTATCTTAGTGGTACCATGTTGGTTAATTTATCTCAGTAGTACCTTGTACTAGTGAAGTGTAGAGAAATATATCATAACTTGTTATTGATAATATGAATACTGTAGGAATATATAAATATGGGTCACATTTTTAAGGGCCATCAACTAGACTTTGTGAAATATACAGACAACTGGAGAGGTGCAGCAGCAACAATTGTACCAACACAAAACATGCATGTTTGGGGAGCGATTTGGAGACTACATTGTGATGATATGCCAGCTTTGGACCAGTAATTATTCTTTGAAACACTAAATACTTTGGTTCACTATTTCTATTTATATACTATTTGGAATGAATCATATATGACCTTTATTTTTTTGTATTTATAGTGCATTGTAATATCTTGAGGCAATTTCACGCTTAGTTATCAGATTACAAATTACAAAGGGCTTGGTAACCAGAAGGCTGATAAAGTGTATATAAAAATATCTAAACACATACTTATATAGATAATTTTATACCCAGTCATGCTCGTAATAATGTTTGTCCAGAGTGAGAATGGAACCCAGAACCCTAAGTTCAGCAGCTGCATTTACTGTCCAATGACCGGACAGTCTAATTTCCTTGTCAATAAACGTAAATAATCTCTTTATTACTGCAGGCAGGAAGGAGTTGACAGCGATTGGTACTTTCCTAAAACTGTAAATATTTGCACCCTAGACGGACATAATGTAGAGTGTCGCACTTATCAACAGACTGTCAACCCCGAAGTGAGGAGACCTGGAGAGCTACTGCCTCCTGAAAGACAACCTTCCAAGAGTTATTTAAAGTGCATTATAGAAGGTGCTATTGAGTGCAATTTACCAAAGGAGTATATCAAGGAACTCCAACAAATCCCACATAATGGACAGGAAGCATCACCGAACCTTTTAGCAAAATTAAATATGTAAATTTTCTTAAACACCAGAATATCTTTCTTCCTATTATATATTTTTACACATAAAAGTAATAAAACCAGTGAATGTACATATGTATCATATTATATATTTGTATATTTTTTACCTGACATTTTATTCTTCTATGGAGATTTCATTGTTCTTTCACACAACCTTGACATGTGACCCTCTGTCTGTCATATAATATGTCAAATGTTTAAAACAATTCTCACAGTGACATACATTATAAATTAATTTGTTTTGGCTTTAATATGCTTAAAGCAGAAGTATACAAACCTACTACTTTCCTGTATTTTGCATATGGTAGTAATTTGTGGTCCTTTAGAATTCACATGAACAATCCTACTGCTGAATTTGTAACAATTGCACGATTAGATGTAAGTCGGTTTGAAGTTATATGAAAAATATTTAGAACTTACGTGTATGTTTTATTTCAAATGTTTTTTAGAATTACAGATTAGATTTTATGAGATATTCAAAGTTTTGGGGTGGTCCTACTGCAACTATTGTAGCGACGGCCAATGCACATGTTTGGGGTGCTATATGGCGCCTGCATTCAGACAATATGGCGGACCTGGATGAGTATGTCAATTACATGGTACTTAAAATGTTGGATACCTTAATGTGAAAACTTTGTTTTGTTTATTTTTCAAGGCAAGAAGGTATCCACAAAAAAATATATTACGAGACGAATTGTAAAGTGAATACACCGTATATGGATGCTTACACTTGTAGAGTATATATACAAAGAGTAAATCCTTTGCCTAGAGGTGACAATGATCCAATACCAGTGGAACGGTGGCCGTCATGGACCTATAAAGAAGTGATCATCATTGGAGCTCTGGAACATGAGTTGCCAAATTACTATATAAATGCTTTAGAAAAGATAAAACATAATGGTGAACAGGGCTGCTTTAAAATGTACTGCTTATTGAGACGATTTGCTAAAGACAGGCCATGTGAATGCAGAATACCAGGACGCATACCGCGGAAACCCCTAAAGTTAATAGTTAAAAAGATCAAGACCAATTATAAAATTAAGAAAAAGTAGATAAATAAAAAATGACTTGAAAATGAAATATAAAAAATTAGCAGTACAGTGGCTTTTTATTCTGAACAAGATTTTTGATATCATTCATATAAAAAGTATTTTTTACAATATTAATTTTATTTTAACTTAATTTAAACTTAAAAACTTAAACACCAGCTAAAATCGCCAATAATGGTACTTTCGTTACTATAAAACGAAATTATTCAGATTCCCTTGTTTACTGGATGTAGAATGATGTTTAATCGAAATTTTGAACAAAAATGTCCAATTATAATCATAGGTACTTTATCACCCGAGTGATACAGGTCGTAGCCCACTTACACGACACCGCTCCAACACAGCTCCTAGATTACAACGCCGGTACAGCAAGCAGACCATTC
>DWGJ01001710.1:0-18513 GCA_018246895.1 Aspitha aspitha aspitha
AGACAGGACAGCGGCTTTTGGGTTGGGTCCGCTAGTATTTATAATTTCCTATCATCCTCTTCCTCTTCCGCTTCCTCTTCCTCAAAAAATATCCTCTTCCTCATCCGCATCCTCTAAATTTGCGGGCGACAATTCCTCTTCCTCCTCCTCTTCCTCATAATCACTTCCTCAACAACCCTATTACCTACATACATACACATATGCGACCTACTTATATGGATTTTCTAGTTTCTTTATCCGATGTATAATGACATCTAGTAAATAGAAATATGTAATTAAAAAATAATATTTAGCTTTAAGTTTTCGTGTTATTTTCGTACACAGCGTTATCCCTTCAGCTGAAACAGTACAAACTCGTATTTGATAATAAATATTTTTCGATGCTGTAGTTAAATATTTTTACCTATGCCATATTTTTTCGGTATGTAATAAATACTCTAAGTGAAATTTTTATGTTTATATGTACGAGTAGATAGATAGAACATTGCTATGAATGCTATTGTAGGTTGGTCATAATATACCTAAGCATAATATACGTACGTATCTTTCACTGTAGTATAATAAGTAAATAAATAATTTCGAATAACATTTTAGACATCTGATTGTTCTAGACATGAACGTTTTTATTTTTTAAACTCGAGTAGGTAAGTATCCTACTGCGGTCTCTTATATTATTTAAGATTTTGCTCTTTAACGTAAATGTACTGTCTCGTATGAATAGTCCTTAATCAAGCCTTTTGAAAGTTCTTAGTGTTACATGTCTACTTGTCTTATTGTAATAAATATCTTGCTTCAGAGTTTCTGTGAATTACAAATATAGCGCTTTTAGTGTATATACTGTGGTGGATTCGTGGATAGTCGTTGTAATCTTAAGTATCTAATATTAAAGATGTTTCAATTACAATGTCTTTTATCTACTATGTACCTACATTTTAAAAATTGGAAGCGGCAGTTGCGTATGTAAGAATGACGATTAAACTAAAATAAACGATCGTAATACAGTTGGATGTAATGGGTGTGATGGATGCTTTGTGTAAAAGAAAGTATGTTGGTTTTATGTTAAAGAATTTTGAAACATTACTATGCCATTCTACTTAATTTAAACATTTTAACTTTCGAAATTATTTTCTGACGTGTTCGGTTACCTAAATACTTGGTAAATTAACTTATAATACCAAATAACAGACTGGCCTCGTGGTCGAGTGGTTAGAGACTCTGACTGCAAAACCGGAGGTCATGGGCTCGATTCCCACCCAGGACAAACATTTGTTTGACGAACACATTTTGTTTGTTCTGTCTGGTCGTAATAAAAAATATCCATATAAGTACTATATTGTATGTATATATGTATGTATATCAGATGTCCGGTCACCATAACACAGGCATTAAATTGCCTAATTTGGGATCAGACAGCCGTGTCCCCAGTTATTTATTTATTTATTTAATAACAGATAGTGCACTTAAGTAGAAGTATGTGATTAGAGGTATCCAAATGAAAAAAAAACTCGAGTGATGTTTTGAAGAAAAACATTTTTATTTAGATTATAAACTTTGATAAAAATAATTATATTAATAATATTTTATGACAACTTACAAATATTCATATAAAAGAATAACGTAACATCTATTCAATTTTATCTTAAGTACCTACAGTAGAATTTAATAACGAAAATGTGCTACCACTTTCGGGATGTATATAACTAGTGTGACTACCTCCTCGCGGCGGCCGCCCCCCGCCGCGCGCCGACCAGCACACCACCACACCACCTGGAGTCTCGTCGCCTACAGAATGCTCATCTCACAAGTCTCCAAGGGCTACTAGTTATTATTTCATTGGAGGATTATTAAGATATCATTAATTCTACCAATTAAAACAAAATTGATTCTTTTCTATTACGACCATCATAGGTAACAAAATTTAAGCAAGTAAAAATAAATCGATTTCTCTGGTGTACACCTTTAAAGCTTCTTTGCCCAAGCGTGACAATTTGACATTAAATTCATTGACCAAATACTAAGACAAAGTGAACGAAAATTTATATCTAACAATAAATATTCTCAAAAATAAAACAAATCATGTTTTCATGTAATGCAGGAATAAATAAACGTTTTGTTATGAGTAAGAGATAAAATGATATTCCTCCAACAAAACAGCAGCGCACGACGTCGAGACACCGCGGGGACACGCCTGTTTCATATCCTAACTGCTTTACGTATTTTATTGCTACTGACGTTTGTGACTTATGACGAGATTCAGAATCACGATCTAACATCATTGTAAGTAAACATTAAAGCTGCACAATTTATAATCATAAGTACATAAATAAATATTACTTCGATACGTATAAGTAGTAAATATAAACAATGTAATTAGAGTCCGCTCCGTAATAAAGGTAAATGCAGACTTTGAGCAACGAAATGCGTAGTCGTATAACGTTATTTTTCATAGAGAGATTTCGAGTTACTTAAATATAATTGAGGGAAAATAACGAGTGTACATACAACTAATGGAATGGATGAACTAGGGACTCATCGACCCGATACGATTTCTTAATTTAATGTAATAAGAATGCAATACTCACATATATGTATATATATATAGAAAATACGTAAATAGCATTACCTTAATTAAAATTCGATTCTTATCTGCAAGACTTGTGACACAACACGAACTACAATATAAAATTTACAACTAATATCATTAAGTACACTAAATTATGTCATAATATGGCAGTTAATCGAACCGTCCGCACTAGGCACATCTCTTATAATAACATCTTGGGCGACTTTGTCTGCAACCAATCTTCAGGATACAGAACCTGGTTCTGAATTTTGAATTAATCGGTGGAAATAGCTAAACAATAAATATAATTTCTGTGAAACAATCCGATGATAACATATACTTGCGTTAAAAATATACGTTTATCCAAAAAGATTTACTATAATTTTATTGATTTACAGTAATGTCGTTACAAATAACAATTTAATTGAGTATAATAAAATTTAAGTAACAAATTCATCAATGAAGACAGTCACTCGTATAAAATTATCAGTGTAATGTTAAAAATATTTTTTGAACATCGGGGAAATGTTCCATCCAGTACCTACAGAAAAGTCTCTACACAATCTAATTTATATTGTCATGGCCCGATCACTTACGTACCGAAATCATATAAAATAACAAAATTTATTATTAATAAACATCTAAAATTGTACACAAACCACTCCCGCGGATGAAACTAAAATGTTAATGTTGTTGTGATGGACGATGTGACTACGTTTAAATGACTAATGCAGCTATCGCTCGTCGTGACCAGCGGTGGCCGTATCTTATTTGAAATTATAATTCGCGGTGATCGCTTCCATTTTATTTTCTCTCGAATCGCGAGATAAATTAGTGATTAATTTTGACTAATGTGATTGACGACTTACAACATTGGGTAAATTCATAATTAGTAGTGAATAAATGGAAGTGATTTCATTATCGGTCATATAATTAATGTAAACAACGAACATTGGCTTCGTCTTAAAACTAATATCAACTTTTCTAAATTGAATGAATTGAGCGAGCTTATAAAGCAAACTTACGATAGTAAAACTTAACAAAGTGGATGGCATTTAATTTGACTTAACTCACTTATATTAAGATAAAACGTAATAAAAATTATGACAAAGGCACTTTATGCTTTTAACTCGCAGTAGATAAAAAATCTACAATGTTTTGTGACAAGATATTTCTTATTTTATGATCATGGCAAGAATTAAAGGTACCTGTTGAAACGATAACTACATAAATCTAGTTCGATAATCGAGTGAATGGCACACACGCTTAATTCAGCAGCAGGTCATCAGTCCTTCACGAGATATTCACACACAGGTGTATACGAAACAAAGTCGTTTTCTACACTAGTAAAAGAATCTAATTTTCATGCTACTAAACACATTACTTTTTGCCATCACCAAACAGTCACATAACGCTCATAAGGCACTAAAGAAGTTATATACAAAACGGTCTCTACGTTGACTATCGTTCCTCAAACGATGAGCCAAGTTTGTAACATTCAGATTCATCAATAAAAAGTTATGTTGATGACTCCCTTAAAAGTAAATTTCAATCTGAGATCGACACTTTTGAGACAACCTTATCCATAAATAAAACGAGTGTGAGGTGAAAATGTCAAGGGATTGTAAAATTTTGATATCCGCCGCGTTAACCCAATACGTGCCGACAAACGTTATCGCAGGTCAATACGGACGCAGTAACGTGACGCAAAGTGGCGAGCGGCGAACGTGAGAGAGAGGGAGCGCGCGGGGCGCGGGGGCGCGGGGCGCGGCGGCTAGTGGTCCAGCGGCAGCTCCACGAACGTGATGTCGTACAGCGGCTCGTCCTCGCTGGCGCCCGCCGGCCGCACCTCCAGCAGGAACAGATCTTCGTTACAATAGTACGCCAGCATTTCGTCGTCAATTTTGGCCGTAATCCTACAATAAGTACATTACAATTATTTTATATCGATCATTACTTATACTCGACAAGTATGTATTAGAATCCAATATTATTTGTGCATTAATCAATTAATTAATGTAATGTTGGGGATTTGGTAATGCAAATGCTTTCTCGTAATAGGTAGGAATAGGTGATGAGATCTGTTACGAAGCATATTACTCGGGGAAACCATTGGGACAAACTCATAAAGCATTGTGAAGTTAGTGGCGCGCCCTCCGAACAAGCGAGGTCATAATAACGCGAGGCGGCCGGTAGGAACTAACCGCTATCGGAACTATCGGAGGCCAATGAAACCACTTACCCTTTCTTGTTCTTTCGATAAAGATTATTAATTGCCGAACTTGAAATTTTGTACTTATTCTCAATCTGAAAATGAGCAAAAAAAAGAAAAATTACAATGGGCCTTTGTTTTTTTAACCGAGACGTCTCGTCTTGACGGATCGAACTAAGTAACCGGT
Organism: Aspitha aspitha aspitha; assembly: GCA_018246895.1. NCBI lineage: Eukaryota > Metazoa > Arthropoda > Insecta > Lepidoptera > Hesperiidae > Aspitha > Aspitha aspitha. The sequence goes on from DWGJ01001710.1 coordinate 4,963, forward strand.
CGAGTGGTTTATTAGGACAACACTTGGAACTTCGCGAGCACTCGGGATTCGTCCAGTGCAGCGGCCGGCCGCGCGCGTGTTAATTACAACATGCAGTTATGATGATCGTGTGTATAATATTAGACGGGGTTATAAAGCGCCACATCGGTTACAGCGGTGCCCCGGGCGGAGGCCGGCGCGAGCGCGGGGCCGGCGCCCGCGGCGCGGACGAAGCGTCTCGATTTCTTTCGTTTACGTCACTTCAAACTTCACAAAACTCCTTCATAAACGAACATCGATGTAACGAGAAACCGAGAAAACCGTGTAGTCCATCTCGCTCTCTCGTAGTCTGCGGTTAGCTGACATCACCAAGGTTATTGTCGTGCTCACCGCACGAGGCGGCGTCCTTGATACGTTACTTTGACTCGAAGGAGAAGGTCGGCGGTCAATGTGACGTATCAAGTGTGCGGTGCGGGGAGGGTGCGACTCACGGCGTGCAGCAGGCCCTGCGTGGTGGGCGGCGCCACGTGCAGCGGCGTGTACACGTCGTCGGTGTCCTGCCGCACGTACAACATCACGCGCTCGCTCAGCGGCGGCGTCGAGGTGCGCGCGCGCTTGCCCAGCACGCCCTCCAGCTCTAGAGAGTCCTTGCGGTCGCTGTACGGCGACAGCCCGCCTACGTCTGACCGATACCTGAAATCCCAACGCTTATACTTAGCTAGTTGTAGTTGAAGGATAAACATGCATGACGAGTAAATGTATACGATATGAAACGATTAAATATAAAATAAAATCATTGTGATGAAGCGCTAACTTACGCGGGTGCATCCGGTGGGAAGTGATTGTGGAACTTGAGAGCCGGCGCTTGAGGCTTCGCGGCGTGTAAAAGGAACGGAGAAGCACCTTTTAGGTGGGCGTCCGCTAGCGCCGATTCATCGTGACCATAGAATCCTTGAATGTCCATTCCGGTGAGTTTATCGATGTCCTCCGCGGGGCTGAATAACACCGGCGGTTTCGTTAAGTCCGCCATTGAGTAAAACTCGCTGCGTTCCGTCACCGGGTGGTAAATCTCGTCGAGCTTTTTCCTATTCGTTGCTGACATTTTTCTCTTCGCCGCTCTTCTCTCTTCATCTCTTGTTTTTCTTTCGGCGCCCTGACAATAGACAATTTTTTAAATATATGCTATAAGCTTGTTAAATGTCAATAAAAATAAATGATATATAGGGAGCAATGCAAAATTTTTCAAGCATCGTCACTCACCTTATCACAAAATACTTTAATTTGACAATATCCTCTATGATACACTTGAGTATCACGTGGGTCTTCAAAGGTATCGATCTGAATGTGAAGCGGTAATCCCTGTAAAATAAACAGTAAATTTTATCATACAATATTCTACCTCTATTACACACCCAATTAATTAAGTTAAAAATTATTTTTATAAAAACATCCACTAACCAAGTAGCACCAAGTAGATTGTTAGTACAGGGAAACAACAATTTATGCCAAAAACATTCATAAGCTAGCATGAACTTAATAAAATCACTTTATTTATTTTCACTTAAGCTTTATTTAATACCTATATAGGTATGTAGATACAGGCAATTTTACGCTTACAATCTACTCGTCTTAGAAGAATAGCAAAGACGCAGTTATAATGGACGTTCCTAAGATATAATTGCTTTGAATTTACGAATAAGGAAAAATATGCACGTGTCTGAATCGAATCGCGTTAAAACGTCTTAATTGCGTCGGTTCGAGGTCGACGATGCGGCGGCGTCACTAAGCATTGGATAGGTAATTGAGAGGCTGATAGGGGACTGGTTCGATATCAAACATGGGTTGTGGCGCGAGTCACAAGAGAAACGCGGAGGGATCGAGCGCTCGCCAGGCCGTCGCCCGCGCCCGCCGCCGCTCGCTCGCGTGTCTCAGCGCCGACTATAGTTATCGGAGCGCCTCCGGTGACAACGCGGTTACCGACCCCACGCATGCCTTGACGACGACGCATCGTAACTTTAATTTACACGATTTCAGTGTTGTGCCTACGTTACTTAAAGAAATCTAAAGCAATTATTTAGCGACATAGATATGTATTTTGTTTTCTTTTTATTATCTATACTAATATTATAATGCTGACGAGTTTGTTTGGTTGAACGCGCTAATCTCAGGAACTACGGGTTCGAATCGAAAAATTATTTTTGTGTTAACAGTCAATTTATTGAGGAAGGCTATAGGATATATAACATTACGCTATAACCAATAGAAGTAGAGCAGCAATGACAAGTGTTGCAAAAACGGGAATCTTATTGATTTCCACGTGGGCGAAGCTGCGGGCACATCTATTTTAAATATACAAATGATAAACTACATAGTAACAAGGTTATTATTATATTATTCAATGTAAATCTATGGAAGATTCTCGCCGATTCAACGGAACACTAATTTGTAAGCACCTATTACTTTGTATAATTTGAAAAACAAAGATTAAAGATAATGAAGTTTCGAGATGGACGGACGTGTATTCTAAAAATAATAATATGCGAATCCTACAAACCTTAACACCTTTTTGACTACTGAAGTCTGTACTTAAACACTGCACAGCGATGTTAATCTGAAAAAAATAACAAATAAATTAAACTTTCAGTGATATTAATTATTTCAGTAAAATTATAAATGAAAATTTCATTTAAATAGTTGAAGAATTAGTTGCAAATATGGCGAACACTCCACGAAGTAACATAGGCAGTTTTTGTGTATTGGCGGGCAAGAGGGTGGCGTCGCCAGTGGACTGGCGCGCTCATTACCGCAGTCTATGCAAATGATCCCTTCGGTCGATTTTTATTTGCCGCCGACATTGCCACCGATCACTGTCAGAACATATATTACCGCTGCAAACAACTCACATCCGTTATAATTTAACAGATCCAATAGAAATAGAATATATACATGGGTTTATATATGTTTGTCTATGTGTATGTAGTGTGTATATACATGGGATTATATAAGTATATGTGTGTGTATGTAGAGTCTGCGTCGCCAACAATACACAAAATTATTACAACATATATGATATAATTTTTTTGGTTTTTCTACCCCGTACTTATCAAAAATAATATGTAGGTAGAAAAGAACAAGCGTAAACGTTTACCGAAGTAACACATTTATTGACTACTAAACGTTATTAATGGACTACTACTTAACAATTTCAAATTTTATATTGAACTAGAATTATTATAGAGAAGTAGTGTTCTGCCTGTATGAGTTGAATATACTTTTCAAAGCTATGTTGAAGAGATTGTATTGAATAGCCTTTATCTTGTCAGTTAATATTATACCCGCCAAACAGTAGCACATACCTTTAGAAATACATATATGTACGTATAGCTATAAAATCAAAGATAATATCTTATGTACGAGTATGTTGCTTGTAGTTCTAGAATATAATATTTTCAATTGTTTCATTTTGAAGCTCAACAAAACTCTTCATTGAGGTAAAGACAATAATACTACCATACTTGTAAACATTCTTGTAACTAAATAATATGTATGTATAGTGATTATAAAGTAGTCGATGTACTTTTTGTAAAATAAGAATGTACCTAGTGGAATATTGATATTGAGAAGAGCCTACAAGGGAGCTAAGGTAATTATTGCGAGGACATAATAACTTGGGTTCGCAAGGAAAATACTCAATCTCATCAGAAGATGTTTTTGTAAGATGGGCGCTAGTACTACCTACGAGTAGGCTGCAGCGACAAGATTACAAAAGATTATCGTGTGATAACCACATGCATTTGAAGGCCCAATGTTTAACGAAATGTACAGTACAGTTTCAGTGAAATAAAATATAAAATGAGTGTTTTTGAATTATTAAAATGTACGCTACATAATACAATACTCGTTCTCAGCGAAAGCTTTAATAAGACTGTAGTTGGCTGCCGGCGCGCCCGAACGGAGCAAGATTTTTGCTTCATATGTCTGGCTTTCAACCAAATATGGTGGCGGGATTATATTAAGTGCCCCCTTAATTTGTATAGGAATATCATTATCTGAGCTTTAATTTCATAAAATAATGAAAAACAATGAAAGACATTGACAAAAGCATTCAGACATGATAACGTATTGGTACTCGCCCACTGTACTGGTATAATGGTACCTTAGAAAGTATCTATTAGTTTAATAAGGTTTACAGTATAAATAGAGATGATAGTGTTGAAATTATTACTCGTATTTCTAACGACCTTCCAACAGTCAAGTAAAATATAAAAATCATAGACACAAATACTCAATAGCTACGTATTTAAGGAATTTTAGCTTTAATGTATATAATTGAGCTACAGGTAGTCACAAATTACTTTTTATGCAAGAATATTTATAAGTGTATGAATATTTATACATATACATGAATATTTATATAGAAGGAAAGGTTGAAAAGTTGCAAAGCAGTATATTGCTCACTTTAGCAGCGCTCTCCAGCGGATTCCAGTAAACCGCGATGGCGTTGTGCGCCACCTCCTCGATGCAGCCGGCCAGCCCGATGCTGTTCTTTGTGTCTGTAATAAAACAAGGAATCGCAATTAATCTTGTCCACAAGTAACTGTACAGGAGAGCTTGCGGAGATTTCGATTAAGATATCAACGCACAATACGTCATCGGCGACGGAAATTTATTTGTGGGCCGTGAATATTCACGCGATAACATCGATTCATCAACTATTGCCGTTTCTGTAACTAAGCTAAAGGGTTGTGTTAATTACTAGGCATGGCAGACAGTCTGGTTCCAAATAAACTAATAGCGAAAACAGTTTGTTTTCTGCCTGATCCAATATTTGCTTAATTACTCAGTGTACGTGGGTATCAACGGTTCTGGGCAAAGACAAAAGTTTACTAAATCTGAATAAAATATTCTTCATGTTTAAATATGTGGCATGCTTAAAAATCGAATCGCTTTGAAGCGAAACTCGTACATTTTTCAGGGCACAAAATCATATTCGATGGGGGGGTGTTTATTGCACTAGAGTACCAGGAGTGCATTAGCGGACTAGCGGAGGTCGTTAGTGAGTAATCGCGAGCGGTGGGTGCGCGTGGGCCGCGCTATCGGCCGCGCCGCAATCTGTGCGGGCGCGCGCTCCGCTGACGTGTTTACGAGACCGCCGCGCGCCGCCCGCCCTCCTCCACTATATTGTTTAACAGCCTCGCACGGATTTACGAGACATCGTAACGCGACCGCCATTGTAAACATCGCACTTCAACACCTACTCACAGTAGCTTTAATTGATATTTAAAAACCCAATGCTCGTAGCAAACTTCGAAACTTCCCAATATACAAGTAGGTACGTACTTTCCCATTTCAAATAAACCTATTAACCAATTGATAAAATACAATTCAAACTTTACAACGTACTAAAAAGAAGGTATGTATTAAATTAAACTGTATTGTAACATCAATGTAGTTGCAAGTGAAGTTAATAAAAACAGCTAACATTTAAGTATAGAATCTGTCTACATTGTTATTTTGCACGAGGCATTTTACGGAACTCTTTTAGGATATTCAGTTTCAGAACTGTTAATACAAATCTCACGGAAGGCTTCTGTTGGTCCAATGAGGCGTAGTATATGCAAATCTGTCAAAAGAAATAAACGGGGAAGCGAAGAAGCTGTACGGTGCTGAAACGGCCGTTGGACACGCGATACAAGAAGACATGTACGTAATCGGAGAAGTCATTGTGTAGAAGCGTAGTGCGTTGCGGCTCCCGGCGGCGGCCGCGCCTCGCACCCCGCGCCCCGCGCCCCGTCGCACCCCGCCGCGCCCCGCGCCGCCGCTCCTCCGCGCTTTCACACGCCTGCGCACAGGTGTCCGGTGTCGCCCTTGACGCTGCCCCAAGTTCGTTTTGTGCATGTGGTGCGATGCATATTCTACTTCGGTATCAACAGAACTATCCTTTACCTTTGTAATGATAAGAAGAAACATTTATTTTGATATTCATTTGGGAATATCTTATGTATAATCATACTTTCCCCATATTGTAGTTATTTTTTATTTATTTCAAGTATTAATATTTATTACTTTAATCGAAATTTGTAAATCGATTAAGTTTTCAATATTAAATCTGTTTTAGTTGGTTTCTCAGGTATGTAGGTACCCGTATACATATTTACTTTACAAAATCTTTTATCCTGTAATGTTATTATGTTATTAATGTTATTATTATTAAATGTTGTCATTTAAACCGGCTCTGAAATTTTTATTAACATTATTCTATTATTTTAATGTTCGTATCTTACATGCTCGAATATTATTTCATTCTACATAATAACATCAACAAAGTAAAAAATAAAACTTGACTAACATCGAGATAAGCTAAAACCTTGACATTAAACTTGGCCCGGCCGCGCGAATTAATGGCTTCCATGTTTTTATTTTCCTTGAGATTAAATTTATAGACACCGCTTGTGGCCAGCGTCACTCATTACAAATGCTCCAAGTCTCAGTTAAGTAATGTTAGAATGTATAAAGTGTCATATATCAGCGCTGTTTACTTGAACAAGCGAGTCGGCCGATTAATAAGCTGACATTCCATTGATGACGCAAGCGTGTATTCGGTCAATCTATTTAATACGATATCTATTAAATACTAAACATATATACTTACTCGTAATATCAATTTTAAACTATGAATCAGTTTAATAAGCAAGTTTGTTTTATTTTGTCTGTCCCCAGACTTCATACCCTATGTTTGCGGTTTTATTGCTACTTGCGGATTACATAGCAAAAGTAAGAACATGGAAAGGCGCTATCTTTGAAAATAAATTTCACAGGTTAAAGGCACAGAGCGGGGCGCGGGCGGAGCAGCCCATCGCGCAATTAACATGCTAATGAACGCGCTCCCTGATATCATCAGGTAATTATGTCCGCGCGCGACTGTATTGTACACTTGCTTACCATTCCACTTATCGCATTCAGCTGTTCTGTACATATCATACAAGCAATGCTTGATATTAACAACCATCTTGTTTTCCGCTGTTTCGATGTCATTAATAAAACGGAGATTTCTCACGGTTTTTTACGATTTCCTGTTACTCGGCGTTGGATTTCATGAAGCTTGGAAGATCTCTTTATAGCGTTTTATTTAACATTATGTATTAAAAGTAATGCGTCCTGGTTCATATATCTAATTGACTCTAGGTAGAATATGTCATTATATGTATGCGTAATGTGTAATATGAAGCGAGGAGGCCGAGCAGCGGGAGGATGCTAGATGGCGGCGCCACCAGTGTTTATTTTTAGTCGGGGCGATTGATAGGTTCGTCGGTCGGTGTGGGCTACGGACGATGTGCGCGTTATTTATGCAAATGTCCTAACGACACATAATGGTAGGTAGCGGGGTGCGCGGGAGCGTCTCAGCGGCTATCTGCCTGCAGCACAGTAATTAGGTCCTGCGTGCAGAGCGCCGACGCCGCCGCCTTCGCCGCACGCAACTGCGCCGGCTTGTTTCTGTGTCGCCTCGAGCACGACCAACCTTGTTTTTGTATAGTAAGTATCGTGTCTCGAACCGCTGTACGAGCCACCGTCTAACCATTAGACTTTTGCAAACACTACGATTCTTTATGTTCCTAACGAATCATTTTCTTGCATCTAATCACCTGATCACATGCAAAATGGGAAGTTATAATAATAAAGTATGTTTACTCACCAGCGTCCAATATCCGTTGTTTGACGGAGTGTTGTCGCCCATGCCAAAACTGCCATGCTTTAATTTCATCTTCTGGCGATTTTTCTTCTCGGAACATCAACATAACGACACTCTGTAACAAATTTATATCATAGTGTATAAAATTTTCGAAACAAAAAAAATCTTAGTTAAGAAAATCTTCTCTAGACATATAATAAAACTGTAGAATAGTTCAATTCAAAACTAAAAAAATATCTCTAGGGGTTTCATACAAGTAACACAAGCCAAAAAAATTCATTTTGAAATTTTTGTCTGTCTGTCTTTGATCCGACTTTCATGCAAAAACTACTGGACGGATTTTGATGAAACTTTTGTTTGTTATAGGTATAGCAATTAATCCTCGGCAACATATAGGCTATAATTTATTTAGAAGATCGGAATAACAGATTGAAATTTTTGTGCGGTACCTACGAAGTTCGGCGGGGCAGTTAGTACCTACATCATTATATGTCTCTCTCCTATGTCGTCTGAAATCTTTTTATGCTTTCCTTTCACATGGTAGGTACATGAAAAATATGCTGTTAGAACCATTTCTATGGACGAGTTAGAAAATAAAGTGTGAAAGAAGTGGCTTGTGCCAAGCGTGGTAGCCGTTCCGGCCATATAGGGCTAACGACGAGAAAGCACCTCCGATCGTCGCCTCTGATTGATAGCCCGCATCGGAGCGTCGCGCCCGCGCCGGCGTCGGCCGCGCCCAGGCCTCGCCTAGGCCTCCCCAAGCCCTCCCGAAACACGTGGCAGTCACATCTCTTACTGTATTTGACTTAGTATTTAATTTAACATTTAACAATTTATACTGACGATTACGAGTTATCATATTCTATGGACACCACCTACAATGTAATCATCACTTGTATCTCGAATAAAATTATGTTTTTTTCATATATCACCTCAGTACGCAAAAAAATATAAATATTTTACCGGCCAAACCCGATTTCAGGATAAACTAGTTTTGCCTAGGCTAAACTATTTCTTCCTACATGCATTAGGATAAACTGGTATAGCCTAGCCTAAACTAATTCGTCCTAAGCCCGATAGGATAAATTAGTTTAGCCTAGGCCAAACCAGTTTATCCTGATAGAAATACACACTATATATATATAAATATAATATAGAACCTACAGAAAGAAACAAAAGTAGGCATAATGCAAAATTATATCTATAGCTTTTGGTAAATTCAGGAACAGCTAAAGTAAAATTGTTTACTTTTATTTATTTCAACTACGTTTATTCAAATATAAATGTAGAAATAACAGGAAAAGAATGTCACTTCGAAAAGGTAATCAGCAATACCATAATCCACGCAGTGCATTGAAATAGCAAGGACTTGCATTACAAATTACAAAGTCGTTGACTAGCAATAAAAATTAAGTTTTACAGTAAATCGATGAATTTATAAGTATGTACATAATTCATATCAGCGAGAGCAGTTTCTGTTAGTCGCGAAGCGTGAGCTTTCTCTGAAGATCAACTGGCGGAACTGAATATAGGTACTTACCTACTACTTAAATAGTTATTCCAAGTATAAAATAGTAACGGTGTATACCACAACTTACATATAAACAGTGTCGTCACTATTCATAAATACGAACATTTATTACTTTATGAAAATATCCGAATGTAGTAAGTAGGTATTTATCAAAATACATAATGCATGCGTAACTGTAAAAACCAAACGAGCAGATGATATGAAACGAGAACGATCGCTCCGTCACAGAGGTACCGGCGTAAGACCGAGGTTTATGGTTTTAAATAATACATTACAACATGTATTTATTCTTCAGTTGTATCTACATATTTTTAATATCTCTGTTGTAAATAGAAACTAGTTATTAATTGCTTAAGAATGAATGATTCATAAACATTTAGCAACTAATTTAAAGTCCAACTGCTAATGATTTACGTAATTTAGGACCTATTTTAAAGTAGCAGTTGATAGCGAACAATGTAGCCATTGTATCATGACAGAGATACATTGTTATAAATATCTAAATTACGTAAGTTATCACAAGTCACAGATATTAGATTTTAGTTTCCGAAGGCGTATCTAGTTTTATCAGGCTTTTATTGTCCAAGCAAGAAATAGATTCTGAAGTTAATGTAAATTGTTTGCCTAGAAATTTTGTGCATTTGTACAACTATACGGTTTTTAAAATAATGTCTTTGTTGATTAGGATATTTATTAGGTTGCTGAATGTATTGAAACCTCAAAGTCAGTGTTATATTCATAGTCACATTTAATGGTCATTAAAGGTAATGAAATGTAATTTAATCGTGATGCGTGAACTTTACGTTAAAGAATATATATATACTTATTTTATGGCAAAACTTAAAACCTGATATAAAACACGTGTTTATTTATGTCTTTCATATGAAACACGTGCAAAGTATCTTAGATAGATAAGTAATAAGTTTCATAGATTTCATCTATAAAAGTATGTCGAACGTAGATGCTGAATATCTAATCAAATTCTTTACTTAATAATGTCTTTTGCAGTTGCAGTACATTTAAATTTTACATGGCTATATAAGCTGTAGCTATATTTTTTGTACATACTTTACACATAACGTGCGCACAATACGTTTGTTTCACAACAATTTTACATTCTCGGACCACTTACTTCCAACTTTTCGGACCGTCAATTAATTAATCGAGTATATCGACATTCGACCCGATTTCAGGAGCCCGAGCTCGGTTGACAATCTGAGTTATCTGATTAAGCACGCTTTCTCTCGCGCGGTGTCACACACGCAGCCGCCCGCAGCCCGCCGCCCGCCGCCCGCCGCCTATGTGTCGTACCTATGCGTCGCCGTCCGATTGCCTACTCTCTGACAACTTCTCCATGTTCATTTCATCACTCTATTTAAATAAATCAGCATTTGTTATATATATTCCACATATAACCCACGCATTCGATAGCTATTTTCCTATATGGACATTACCTACCTATGACAACTGGCGAAAAATTAGGACAATATTTTGAGTAGGTACTGTCTGTACTAAATTTGAATGAAAATACATTTATCTATATTGTATATAAAGTTTATCGGGTTTTATGACATGAATACTTAACATTATGGCAGTAGGTATTCCTACTTCATAATTCGAAATAGCTACATTAAGGAAAACTATTGACAAAGAGTTAAAAAAATATACAATTATTATCATGTACCTATTTCATAAAACGTCATACTACATTATAAGTAGTATACTCAAGAAATAAATTAGTCGCATATATGTAAATGATATAATTACACGGTGCGCCTGTACTCGCTCATTTGTCGTTTACAATCCCAACCCGTTAAATATGTATGTACAATGCTATACTCATTTTATTTTAAGCGCAAACGGTTTCCTCTAATATTTTGTAACAAATGTAACGTTACAAAATTTAACTATATACGTATTTATATAAGACCTCATGAATTGTCACATATTGTGCGTAAGAATGCAAGTTCTACGGAAGACTGTATTTTAGACATAATATCACGTTCCGCTTTTATGCATCTACGCATAAGTAGTGCGTGAAAATAATTAGCGGAACGGTGTTATGTGCGTTCGCATCATCTGTTTATCTACGGGTTTATGTGAACGATGCGTGCGAATGTAAGTTAAATAACTTTGTTATGCAGTAACTGGAGGGACTGAGAGTGTTCGATAGCCGAGTTTTCTGCCGTCGTTTTTTGTCCGTCTCGGCTGTTTCCTCGTTAGCCACAAGGCGCGGCGACGATCCATCAGTTCCTATCTACTTTATGACAATTATTTATGTTCACTGCGTGGCAAAACTATTTCGCTTACCGTTGAGCTTTATCGATAGCGCAGAAGTAATGTCCTGCCGTCTCGATACGCTATATCTGATACGGATACGTCTGTTTGTTAAGTGCGCTAGTTGTTTGTGCTAGTTGTTTTAACGCCTAGGTTATTTGCTGCGAATGTTCTCCGCAGTGAATGTCGATTTCGACATAAATTCTGAGCGGAACTGTGGGTGTAACTGCCGTACAGTTGCTTACAATATACGTATCTATATTTATTTTATATCAAGTGGAATATATTACTTTTTAAAGTATTCTTATTCAGTAAATGCTAAAAGTAATCGTTTCGTTACAGAATATAATATAAGTAGTAGTAATAAATACCAATTCAAAATTGGGATTGAGTAACTCAAATAGTGTGTGCTACAGGTAATTGTATTTCATAAATGACTCGAAATGGGAAAGATGAAATGGGAACTTGTAAGAGATGGCGTCAAAATATTGACACTACTGGAATCAATTGTTCATTAGGTGTGTTATCAATGTGGGCAATTACCGTAGAACCACGATGGAATCGGAGCAAATCCCGCGATCCGTCCACCGTCGGATTAACAGCTGAAGCCGTGTGTAACACTAATCTGCTTAAATGTCGAAAGGAAATGTCAGATTGTAAAGTGCAGGCTTTGAGCGAAGCATGATGCGGCTTAAGCGGCGTACCTACCGCTAAGAGAACAGTTCTCATGTCTTTACTTTTTCAGTAAGTGACATGGTAAGTGTTGTTAAAAAACGGAGATCTTCCAGTTATCAACAAGAACAAACTATTGTAATTTGAGCGATGCAATGTGACCATTAAGATAGTATGTGAGAAATTAGTAAAGCTACTGAAACCTGATTATTCGATAACAATAATTCCCATGACTGATGAATCAATTAAAAATCAATTCAATTTGTAGAATAACACACCGGTTTGAGTGACTTGAAAGTCATGTCGTAGTTGCATAATTGAACCTTAGATCTCCTAAAGTCGCTGATTGCAGGCGGTTGTCCGCCGTCGATGCTATCAAGGATTGACGCTAAATACGCGCGCGCCGTGACAGCTCCAATACCGAAACAATGACGAACTGTGCATTGCGTAACGCCATTTACGTCCAGTTTTAGTGTCACTCAATGCTCGAATTAAAACCAAGCGAAAGTTCATTTAAATATCTCAAATGAATTCAGATTAGAATTTGTAAGCTTATAATTTAATCGAAACTCATTTGAGCTTCGCAAGAATTGCAATTAATTAGGCGTTTCAGTAGTTACATGAATATTACCAAATTATACGTAATATTTCGAAAGTGTTATCGAATAAAGTTACGCGAACCTGAAATCGAACGTGGAAAATTCACGCTCCGTGGAGCGGCGCGCGTTCCTTTTTCAACTATGTATATCTATACCTACTCGTACACCGCATGTGATAAAGGTGTTACTGTAATAACGCTTCACTGTTTCACTCGTTATTACATAAATTATTTGTTGATGATGCTACGTATTAATTGTATTAACACTAATATCAACATTAGAATTCTTTTATATTGATCGAAGTAAAAGCACTGAAATATTTACTTGGGTGTAATAATGGCGAAAACCCAATGAAATTAAACTCGTACGAAATATTCATAAAAACAAGGAAGCCATAAAAAGTACATTATATTAACGACCGCATGTCGTTAAAGAATGTCAATAACACATTTTAACACGATAAAATATAGCAATGTCCCAAACATACCTACGTATTTAAAAAGTCGAAAAGTTTATTAGACACAGTAGGTACGGCAAGGAAGAATGGACTGTCATTCGATAATTTACTGTATTTTTATATTATTACACGTCTTCACTTGTTTTACTTAAATACATTATAGGCACTTTATTATTATTACTAGTGGTCGCCTGTGTGGTCGAAATTCGACCATAATAAAAAATAATTCTTTGACATTTCTTTGGACTTTTTGTTTGACATTGACAACTAGAATGTAAACAATGAACGTTGTATGTGTGTGTCAAATGAGTGTGTCAAATGCATGGTAGTGTGTGTAATGTTTTAT
>DWGJ01001711.1:0-18510 GCA_018246895.1 Aspitha aspitha aspitha
TTCCCGCCTAAAACTGAACTCCCGTCTTGGCGTCCGCGCGTCCATTCGCCGCTCTCTTCCCACCACAGGTCGTCTCAATTGACCTGTGACGTCACATACTAGACACAAACGTAGCATAATAATTATTCGCCATAAATATAATATATCTATGTTTAAGACTCACGTTGCAAAAATAAAAAACACAAACATGTTGCTCAAAGTAATTAGTGCTTCTCATATAGATTAGGTGAGTCTAGACGTTTAGCTAATTTCGCGCGATAAGGTCTAACGTGGAGGATACGTCAAGGTGACTTATTGTAGCGCAATGTGACTTACGAACTGTCAATGTCAATGTCAACCGATTAAACGGACCTTTATGTTGTATCTGTGCAAAAAATCTGCTACAAAATAATTCCTACGAGTATTATCCAATTAAATAGCTGTATTGATATCTGTTTGGGTTATTTATATAGTTCACTTCCTAATCAATCTGTAACCACATCAAACGTACAATCTATATATTGTACATAAACTACTGTACAGATTTTAGAGGCTCAGCCTTAATTTGGTGTAGTGCAGCCAAGACGAACCAATGAAAGCCTTAGAAAACTTTTGGGACGCTAATAAACAAGGGCTATATTATATGTTCTATAAAATCTCTTTCGAGTATATTAGACGTCACTCTCTTTAGGTAATTATCATTGAGTAGGCAAAGTTTTATAACAGATTGAGCGACAGAGATAACTTAATGTCACGCATGCTCGTAACTGATGCTGTATGACGGTCTATCCCACAATCTGTCAAATAAGTCTAAAAACACAATAATAAATAATAAATAACTGGGGACAATTCCACACATGGCTGTACGATCCCAAATTAGGCTATTCAATGCCTGTGTTATGGTGACCGGACAGCTGATAAACATACATATAAACATACGATATAGTGCTTATATAGATATTTTTATTACGCACAGAACAAACAAATGTGCTGCACACACAAATGTTTGTTCCGGGTGAGAATAGAAGCCTCGTCCGGTTTTGCAGTCAGGGTTTGTAACCACTCGACCACGAGGCCAGTCAACAGCAAGTCAATAGCAGGACGATCTAATTTGTGGTTTTGTCTCAGCCGTTGGTGCAGAGCATCGCGCGCGCCGCCGCCGCGGCTGCGTCCTCGCCGCATACACCCCCGCATCCAGTGCACACGCCGCACACGCCGCACACGCCCAGCTACAACGAGAAGCTAGAGGAGGCGCTGCTCAACCACCCGCCGCCCATGATGCGCCGCATTCCGCTCCCCGCGCGCCGCATGAGCCGCTCCGCTGACAACTCGCCCGACGTCATCAAGCGCACCCGCCACGACAACAACAACGACCAGCCCCAGATCCACGACTTCTCAACCAAGAACCACGCCCTCAACGCGCGCGCCCACCCCGAGCCGGGCAACAACGGGAACGGCATCTCGAACAGCAGCTCGTCCCCGTCCCCGCGGCTCATGGAGGAGGTGAAGAACGAGCCGCTCGACATGATCTGCCCTTCCAACCCGGACATCGACAGGAGCACCGACGACACTCCCCCGCATCCCCACCACAGACCGCTTGTGAGTTGGTAAAAATCATCCAGAACTGACAAAAGCAATGAGCCTCGTAGTTTTCTTACCAATTAGCATCGTCAAGAAACAGGACTAAGTCGTTTTCATTAATATTTTAAATCAAGGAATCAAATGGGAACGATTCTATTCCAAAAATACCAATGCACTAAATTCCATTAAACGGAATCTCATAGGACTAATCTTCAGACTGGATAAAACGTCACCGCCAGACGTGTGACACTTTATCTGATTCGAGTTATTTTTATTTCTGATAATTCATAAGACGACGAAACTATTATATGACACGGTCCCATTTCTAAATACAAACCTTATCTAAATTAAAAGAACCAGTGATAAAAAGAATAGCATGGCGACATTAATATTTACCGAGTATTTAAGTCGTCTATTGCACTAGAACTTGTACCCGGAATACAGAGCGTCGAATGTCACATTATGGCATTACATGCAATTGTCGTCGACCGGGTTCGTATGATGACACTAATCGATCCGCTATGCGCTACTTTAGCGCGCCAAATATTTGAGTACAGATAATTAAATTTCGTTCTAAAAGTTGACACAGAATACAAATTACTTACATATCATTGACGAATAAGGTCAATGTTAATTAAATCTTACGTTAATTCATTTCGTACACAGATTATATATCATTAATTGATTGTTGAAAAAACTGTTCATCAATCCGTATAAAATAACAAATACTGTTTTTAAAAAATATGAAAAGCTTTAAAACTGAATTCATGTTAATTCGATAGTTTATTGGCTCAGACTTACATAGGTAAAACTTTAACGGAAAAGTGAGAATCCCGCCTCAATATATTTAATTGGTTTTCGTATCCAACGAAACCTCGGTAAGCATCCTTAACGAGATGTTCTTATAAAAATAGAAATCTCGTTATTACAAAGTTAGATTGGAATACTAACTTTCATAGTTGACGGGCTCGAGTTCGTTTTAATTCATTTATCACGATCAGAGATGACTCTGTCTTATTTACAGGAAACTTTACAAACTTGTCTTTACCTTTCCCAATGGAGTTTTATTTTATAGAGATCCGTTTACCTACTTCACTCGTTATAACTTTCCTATGTTAATAAAGTATCGTTTATTATAATAACATTCTCACGAAACTTATTATATTCCTAATAGCATAGCACTGAAACTCGAAATTAGTAGTGACCTTTAGGCGCGAAAATCTTTCGTCATAGATTAAGTAGTTCCGAATGGTTGCCAGTAGCGAAAATCTTTCTTCATAGATTAAGTACTTCCGAATGGTTACCAGTAGCGAAAATCTTTCGTCATAGATTAAGTAGTTCCGAATGGTTACCAGTAATGCCTATTTGTTGGCGGCTCAGGGAGGCGGCCCGCCGTCCCGGGGCAGCTCCGCCGACGCCGACGACCGCACCCCGCCGCCGCAGCTGCCGCCGTCGCCCTTCATCCAGCCGGCCGACGCCAAGCTGTTCGCGCCATCCAACACCCACTACAACTTCAACATAGCGACTCTCACTGATCCCTCTTCGTTGGCCTGTAAATATACCGCATCTTCACTGTGTTTGTGCTTCGTTTGTTTCGAGTTAAAGAGTTAAAGAGTTGCGTCCAACTTGGAAGCATCATTATTGTAATGTTGTGTTCGTAATACCGCTAACACGAAATAACCGGTCAAATTACTGATTTCAATGACGTTTTCGAAGGAAAGAAATTTATAAGTAGCAAGATACAGGGCTTTTAGTATCTCAAAGCAAACAATCGTCCAGTGCGTCGAATGCATAAGAGCCGTTGTGCTATTTCCAGGTCTGCCCAGCCCGCTGGCACCGGACGGCATGGCGAGCACCTCTCAAGGTTAGTTACAGCTTGTCTAGCAACAAGTTTATTTTATGCATTACCTACATATATTGAAACAAACGATATTTTAATGCACTGTCTGTCGTATGCCACCATCACCGCTTCCTCTCTGCTCTGTCATTATTAGGTTTATATATCATTATTAGGTTTTATATTTTTACAAAATGTATGAGGCAATTATCACGTGACATATAATATTCTATAATATATGTATTCTAATTATGATATCTCCTCCTAACCTCTGTATGTCTTCATTTTGTGCTGTGTTCTGTATTGAATATATTAATGTTAGCTTTTTGTGTTCTGGTTCGATGGACGCGCGTGGGTACAATCTGTTTTCATTCTCAGACTCAAACTACTCTTGTAGATGAGATTATGATTGATCATTGAACCAAAACGCAACGTGGCGTGCATGTTTGATGTATTGTAACTATAGTTTAATGTATTCTAAACGAAGAAGATTTTGCAATTTGCTAGCTTGTTTTTAGATGTGCCTTGAAATTACGCTAGGAAACTCCCTCGTCCCGTGTCTCCTACTTCAGTTCGATTTTATTATCTTCGCATTTTTATTTTCCTATTTGTTTTTTTTTAATTATATTTTCTTTTATATAATTTAGTCCAAACCATACAATTGAAACCCATGTCATGCATTAAACATTGCGCAGTTCGATTGGCTGTAAAATGGACGAACAAGAAAATTGTCAAAATTCATATCCGTTTAAAAAAAAAAACAGAATCCGTTATTTAAATTTAGAACAAATTTCAATGCGAGTGTTATTTACTTTTGTCGATGCGAACCGTCGCGTCCCGTGAATCATTCATGTTTCTAAAAACAGTATCGCATTACCTTAATCATATTGTCTTGAGAAATAACGCTGGGGACGTACACGACCGGACAATGGAATTTTAGTAATGGTTACGTGGTGTCAGTTTATTTAAAAAAGAGCGATTTCATTGAAGAATACTAACACTTTTGTTCGAGAAATTCGAGAGCGCATTTGCCGACCGCGCCCCGAGATTGTTATGAAACCGGGCGGTACGCATCACCTCATCGCTGAGCTTAACTAAGCCGTAGATCGAATAGGAAACAGTAAAATCAGCATTGCGTTACTAATACCGCTTATATCCGGCGCGTCGGATGGCTATCATCAAACAGTACAGGGGGGTGGCGGTGCTTGGAAGTACAGAGAGGCTACGATAGTGAGTGCATTAAACGTGCGGAGCATCGACGGGGCTAACTGCTTGTGTTGTGACCAGGTGGCGCCCGCACCCCCCAGGAAGATTACCGATGCGAGCCCTGTAACAAGAGTCTCTCGTCGCTCACGCGTCTCAAACGGCATATCCAAAACGTTCACATGCGGCCCTCCAGGGAGCCAGTCTGTAACATTTGCCGGCGGGTGTACTCCAGCCTGAATAGTCTCAGAAACCACAAGTCGATCTACCACCGCAAGCAGCAGCCCCCCGCCGGCCAGGGCCCCTTCTACCCCGTCAACTGACGCCCGACCGACCCGCCATCCGCGCCATACACGTTGCCATTCGAAGAATCCGAGCTGCCATCCTAACCACCTAAAACGCCATAGTCTTGCCCCTAGACCGTTGTTAAGTTTAATGAAAATTGTAACGCGATATGTTCCTAACATTTGTACATAGCCTAGTTTTACGTGTCCGTTTGCATGCGCATCGCCAGACTCTTATACCTATTATGTATGTATGATGTATCGTAACGTTACTAAACCGTACGCTTGGCAAGCCGCGCCGGCCGAGGCGCCACCGTCGGCGCCTGCTTGCACAGATCTCGCCTTTGGAACCAATTGGAACATGTATGATCGGTACACGCATAACCACCAACGTTCTCTTTTCAAAAGAAGCGCATTAGTCAAATTTTGATTTTGTAACATTTGATCACGTTAAATTGCCTCAACAACCCAGGTTCAAAATTGCCACCCGAGTTCGATTAGCGGCACTGAATTGTGCCAATTGGTTCCTTCAATATGGGACCTGTCGGATGCGAGCGGTCGCTGTGGTGTTGGTGCGCCCTTTTCCCTGGGGGTTGGGGGCCTCCGTTGACTAATGCGCTAATGTTGGTTGTTATGTGTGGCGCAGTGGGCCCCTTGGGGGCGGGTCACCGATGCGAGGTGTGCGGCAAGCTGCTGTCGACGCGGCTCACGCTCAAGAGGCATACGGAGCAGCAGCACCTGCAGCCGCTGCATTCGGCGCGCTGCAGCCTCTGCCACAAGGTGTTCCGCACGCTCAACTCGCTCAACAACCATAAGAGCATCTACCACCGCCGCCAGCGCGGGCTGCCGCAACAGACGCAGCCGCAGAACCTCACCACCGGGCCGGACGCCAAGCTGGCGCCGCCGCACCACAACATCGACTTCTACAAGTTCAAAGATCAGTTCAATGTCTAGATCGCACCGACGCGACCACCCTTCACCTTTCATTTCCCTATATTTCGTTCAATCGTACACTAGACGGTTCATATCAGGCTCCCGGATGTAGGATTGCCTATAGTTATTTTGTGAGACTTATTTACATAGTTCCGTTGATACTTGTAACTTTAAACTTGTGAAGTGAATGTTGGTGCGAGGAGCGACGCGCGTCGCTCGCGCGCCGACGACTCGACATTCCAACGAGGGAGGGCGGTTATGGTCCAAATGTTGTTAAACCACAATCACCACGCCCGTAAGTGCAATACTGCGGTAAATGACGATTCCTGATATTTTACACTATGTTAAATGTGTGACAATAAGGCGAAGAGAAATTAATATTTTGAGAAAAGAAAAAATCTTGGTGCTGTAAATTTATATATTAGGCTTAAATTTATAAAAAACGAAACAGTGTTCGATGTATGTGACAAACGAGGTGTATTGTTTTCAACGTTGTGTTCATTTTCGGCGTTTTTGCAATCTTATTTATTCTGTATTTTTACCTTCATGATCTCACACTTAGATATTTATATGAGATTACTAAAAAAAATCTATTTAAAAATAAATAAAATTTATATGATATATAATTGGCTTATGAGGCTTTTCAAATTTATTATTTTATTAAGGTTTTTGTTCATTCACTGTAAGACTGAAGCGTTCAGATAAAACATAGCACCAATAGATACAGGAAAACTGATTTCAATTACAAAAGATAGGTACCACCCGCAGACGCACTGTCACCACACAACAGACACCCAGGAAACAGCCAACCAACCACGACTCTACATACCAACTCTACATAGTACACCAACTACAATATCACCATACAATACTATACCAATACTTATTCTTGCTTTTTCCATGTCGACATATCCTTGTCAAGTCGACATATCGCATCGTTACTACATATTTTTGTATCTTAATTATATATCCGTTAGCCACAGGTTTATGTATAGTTATCAATGCACAAAAAATGCATTTGCTAGTGAATCGCACGGTGCCATTTTAAGAAAATCGATACCTATGGCTATTTAATTATATTTTAGTTTAATCAGATTTTTAGTTACTATCGAAAAGTAAGTTTTATCACTGTCTTGTGTTCGTTTCAATTTTTTTAATTATTATTACTTTTATTATTATTGATAATAATATATTTTTGCGTCGAATGATTCTATTTCAAGGTTTTTTTTGTTATTTTCTCTCTGTTCCACATTGAATTACAATTTTTTTGCCGGTTTCTTCATCACTAAACTGTAATTACACAATACATAAATAATTTTAATATTAAAATACATAATAGGTAATAATACTATTAAATCTTAATATTTCTCAGTGTTAAATGTTCCTAAATTTGAACAGTAAATTTTTTGATCGCAACAATTCAGATAGCAACTGTTTGCTTGCCATAATTACGTAGTCGTAACAATAACTATGATAGATTATTTTCGTGTAGGCAGAAGTCAGTCATAGTTTACGCGTAGTCTAGATTCAGCATTTCATCCACCCACCCTCAATTGCTTTACGATAATGATACTTAATGTTTAACTCCGTGTACGGGTGTAATAGTAATATTTAATTACCTACCTACTCGTGTGTATATGTGAAAAAATAGTAATTTGTCTCGTAGTGTCGTAGATACGTATCGGTCAGTACGGTAATTCTAAATAATTTCTAATCCACGTGTAAGCTCTGAATCTAGACTTTTCGGGTTCGTTTTGTGCATCTTAAATCTACAATGACAATTCTAGTTCAATGATACATCACTGTTTCGCAATCGGCGCGTCAAACGTCGTTACACAATATTGTTATATTACTTTTGTCTGTAGACGTAAGGGATTCTTAACTTAGTGTAAATGTAAACATAATTTATTGTAACGATATACACACTAAGTAATTATTAGTGCCTGCTTTATATAATTGTTTTTTTTATTCGGGAAAAGACATATTTTGCTTAACTTCTAAAATATTAGGAGTACCTAGTGTTTGGAACACTTACTACTTACCTGGAAGGTAATCGACGCTATAGTTGTACTTTAAATAACAAGTATGAGAGGCTTCCTAAAGTAAATCTAATGCTATTCGTTATAAGATTATGTTGTTATTACTAGATGCATAACGCTTAGCCACTACTCTTTGTTTAATTATTATAAGCTTTATCACGATAATTTGATACTAATTGGAAGACTAGTGATTTGGTGCTAAATTGGAACGATGTTCATGTTAGAATGTGAAGAATGAAATAACAAATGTTTAGGAAAATTTGAAAACGTAATCAAAATTTTTAAGCATTTCGCAACATTCCGAGTGTGAGGAAGAAAAAAAATGTGTTAAGTTTTTATTTGCAACAAATTGCAAAATTGTGAACGTCAGACGTAGGATTGTTGTTTTTGTCTAGTAATTTAGTAATAATAGTTTTTATTGTTAATTTGGGTTTGGGAATTAAGTTAGTTGACTATATAGACGTAAGATTTATCTGAATTCATAGAGGTAATAGCATCTATATGTTTAATTTACTATTACAGGGATGTGCTGCAAAGTGTAGCAGTTCGGTATAATTTGATGGATCGTTGCTCTACGAGAAAGATCTTTTGAATTTTATTTTTGTTGAGAAACTTGTGTGGTCGTAAATTTTTTTCTTTGGCAAAATCTAATAAGCGCTATAGACTGATTAGACTAAGTACGCGTTATAATTGTACACTATTAGGCATATTTTCTAGATTAAAATTGTACAATTATTTACTAAATTATTGACAATTTTATATAAAAAAAAATCGACAAGTCAGAAGCGTGGATCGTTTCGGTATTGAAAAAGATTAAAATCGTTTTGTGATTCGAGGATCTTGATTTGGGAAATTTTATGTTTGGTAGTCGCTAAGTTTTGGGGATCTCAAAAGAATACTGCTAGGTCTCTGTGGGTTTAAAGGGCGGAACTACACCGTGTTCTAAAGAGCAGAATACATCCCTGTCGAACTACATTAGTTAGGATCTTAGCAAGTGTAAGACTGTATCTGTGACCTGTTTAAGTTTTTATCCTTCGAACGTGCTAAGGTATATTTTTTCATACCGCACGTGCAGGCGTGACGACTTTATACCATGTGTTCTTAATGTTCTTTATACTTCTTGTTGGCATTTTTACTTATTTTATAAGGAATCTAAATTAATTTATTGGTTGTTGTATTGAAATTTTATTTTTTTCTCCTTAAATTATTGTTCTACTCTTGAATCTAGATGTTTTTTTTGTTAATAATTGGCACTCGTGTAATGCAGTCCATTAGATGTTTAAAATGTGACAAAAATGTGCCAAAAATGTTATTGTTTGTATGGTTTTGTCTTCCATTGAAACGCTCTTCGTATTAAGAGTTTATTTACACGATTGGCGAACGAATACTTCCTGTGTACTAATAATGTCATGTCGAAGTAGTTTACGTATATTGGTAATGGGCTGCACATCTCCGTATAACCGTAGGTATCAAACTGATTTGCATCACATATATGTATAAATAGTTCTTTTCCTTCCTTAATTTTAAAACTAGCGAAACTTGACGTAACTACTCATAAAGTGTAATTGTAATCGTTAAACTGAACTTCATAAATCCTAATATTGATGATAATGGCGTTTTTAATAAAAACAAATATACAAAAGTTGTTAGTTTTATTCATGTCCCGACGTGCTCCCCGCCGCCCCGCCCGCTGTCCCGCCGTCCCGCTGCCCCGCCGCCCGTACCCTTCACGGCTTGTAGAGCGTCTGTTTGTGCCTCTCGTTTGTTTTCCAGTACCGCTTCTCACATTGTTTCCGGCTAGCATCTTTTCCCGCCAGTCTGCATGCCCGTTCTAACACCTCATCGGCCACCGTAGCTTCGCCATCATTTATATTTATTTTTTTTAATTTAACTATTTATTTTTTTATTAATATTTTCGATCACTTTTTTTTCATTTCCTTTATCAAGAGTTTCCATTCGAAAGAGACGTTACTATGCAACTTAGAAGAGATATCAGCTAGGTTTACGTATTATTTTGTTTTACCGCGTACGGGGACCACCCCCACATTTGTTTTGTTTTCAATTTGTTTGCAGGTAAAAAGTTATTCTCCTGCACGCTATGCGCGAAAGTGTTGTGCTCAAAGGCCTCGCTGAAACGGCATATCGCCGACAAGCATGCCGAGAGGCAGGAGGAGTACCGATGCACGGTGTGCGAGCGAGTGTACTGCTCGCGGAACTCCCTGATGACCCATATATACACCTACCACAAGTCCAGGCCAGGGGAGACAGACCAAATCCGGTTTTTTTAGTGACTACTCGGGCGGAGATGGCGCGGCGTGCGGCAGAACTCATCTTCCAAAGAGAACCATCAGGCCGACCGCTCGTCTGCCGATCGTAACGACGCTCACCCAGGTTAGCAACTTTCTAGACAACACGTAGGCTAACGACCGCTGCGACCATTACGATGTTCACTCACACGATAGACCAGTTAGGAACTTAACGGTCCCCTTTTAGTTACGTTTTCGTTCGTTATTATCGTTTCTTTTGTTTCGTTTGTTTGTTTTTTTCTAAATTTTCGTTTGATTCTTATTTTAATTTTCGATATAAACCCCGAGCCGAAGGCCCCCTCCCGTCGGGTTTCGCAGTTTGGACGTTGTTGTGTTGCTTGGAGCATGCTTCTATCATTTTTGTTATCACGTGTTTCTGTGTCATTGTGGTTGAAAGAATTTCCTTAAGTTTTGAATATATGAGAAATCGTGATTACTGTGTAGTTAGTCAATGTGTACAGTGCATATTATTAGTATTATACCTAATATTATTAACCTCATACATTCTACGTATTATAAAAGGCTAATAGATTGTAACCGATAAAGATTGCATTTGACTTCTATTTGTCGCTTAGTGTATTGAATGCCGCCAGCCGAACGCCGCCGGAGGTCGCTCCAGACGGGGAATAAGTACAATATGTTTTCGGTTTGCAGCCGTCCCGCCCCTCCGCATGCCCCCGCCCACCGCGGGCGGCATCAACGAGCCACAGGAGTGTCCCTACTGCCGCAGGACGTTCTCTTGTTACTATTCCTTGAAACGACACTTCCAAGACAAGCACGAGCAGTCCGACACGCTGTACGTGTGCGAGTTCTGCCACCGGAGGTACAGGACCAAGAACTCGCTCACCACGCACAAGAGCCTGCAGCATCGAGGCTCCAGCGGCATGCTCAAGCGGCTGCTCAAGACGTCCGCGCTGCACAGCGCGCTGGCGCCGTCCCCGCACCACCTGTTCGACCTGGGCGCCGGCGACCACGGCCCGCAGCTGCCGCCGGGCCTCCAATGACCGCAGACCACGGCTTGAATCGGCGACGACGCCCCCGCTCCGAACGCCCCCGGTCGGCTCGCTCGCGCCGGGCGCGTTCGCAGCGGGCCGCGGCACGCTCCCCACGGACTTGTGCAATATACGGACGATGCCACACTACGCTGGAGCGCGCCGCGTGGATGGTAAATTGTGTATTATAATGGTAGTAAAATATTGACGTTAGTTTTAAAGATTACGTGAACAGTATTGTCGCACGCGACTTCTAGAAGTCGTCTAGTGTACGCTTCGAGGATCGGGCTTCGCTCGGCGGCGGAGGCGCCGCGAGCGACGGACATTTCTACGCGACGAGAGGGAATGTTCAACCAGTGTTCAAATTGACAATGTAATTCAGAGCAATACTAAAGTATTCATATATCTAGTACTGCCAAATAATGCCAACTGTATTCTAAAAGAGAAATACAACTTTTTTAAAAGCACTTTTCGATAAATGTCTAGTGTCAAATTAGAATCGGTAATCTGTACAAAATTGAACGTACAAATTTTAACAGTAAATTTAAAAAAAGAATGAAGAAAATATTTTTTAATGAAACTTTTTTCGGATCGCCAAATCTAAATTTTTAAAGATACAGATTATTTAAGGATTAATTACAAAAAAATTAGATTTAAAAATTTAAAAAAAAAATGTTGATGTTGAGTAAAAATTAAAGACTTCTTAGAATCTGATTTTGAAAGTACAAAAGATAACGTCTAATCGAGGAATAAGTGTATTTATTCTATGTGCGTTTTGGCTTCAATAATAATAATGGTAAATAAAATAATGATTATGATCAATGTATAAGTAGCCGTGCCTTCGTTCGTCTTCATGCCATTGTTGAGGTTGGTTTGAGTGTATTTCCGAACTGAGCGGGGCGAGGGTCGTGGTCTGAAGGGAATGAAGTCGAGGGCGATGGGAAGGTCGGGAACGTGGACCGCCAGGCGCCCGGCACCCCGCATACAGGGTTAGAGAGCCGGGGGACGCCGGGACTCCCCAGGTGGGTCTCGAAACGCTGCAATCTGTTCGACGATCGTATACGTGTGCATGATTTCAAATCATGAACCAAATTAATCATTTCTTCTGTATAAAATTACGTAGATATTAGGTATTCATTAATATAATTATATTTAATCTGTATCCATTTTCGGATTTCTCTCTATGAGTGTATAGTGGTTTCTTATTTAAATGTCGACCAACGTAGGGGACGTCTCGTTATTGAAAATTTATTAGATTATTATTATTATTATGATTATTATATTCTCAAAATTAAAAGTCTTAGGAACGACCATAAGATGGCTGCAGATTTTTAAAAATATTTTATTTACTTATTATATTATAGGAAATTACTTGGATACTGCGTTTGGCTGAATAATTCAAGGTATACATATCTATTCAGGGTGTACATTGAAAATCATTTGAATATCATAAAATTGATTAATCAACAATGGAACAGGCAAGTGACAACCCTACATATCACAAACAAGATACCTATAGACAAGTAATGCTAACAGGAAGTAAAGTATTGTAACACCGTGATAATTTGCAAAGCCAAAGAAAACGAAATGGGGATAACGTTTTGCCAAGTTGCATTTATTTCCTTTAGAATAAAACAATTATTCTTAAATCAAAAAAGAAACGACAAACATTTTTGTGCCATATCGTAAAGAACACTTTTTGGACTAAAATCATATCAATCACTCGAAGTGAAAATGTACATTTTAAGCTAGCAACACTCGGACAAATGCAGGCGTACACCCACACCAATGCAATGTAGCCAACATAAGCTTTCTGAACAATGAAAGTTATTTTTGCATTTATTTTTCCAATGATAAATAAGGTAACACTGATTAAGAGTATTTAATATAAGTTTTATCGTATTATAGACTTCTTTTTTTCGGAATGTTGCATATTCGTACTTTGTGATATGAGTTTTTAAAACGTTATTTGGTATAATTCCGAATATATTTTTAAAGTAAGTTTCATTTTATTCAGCTTAACTTAATTAGATGTTATTAGTTGGACGACACGGGGGCTCTATAGGTCCGTTGTATATGATTTTTATCGTTTTACGTAGCGAGGTTCTCCCGGGCAGGAACTTGTTGACGCGCGTACCTCCATTTCACGTGATACCTCAGATAATTTGTTTTTCTTATTTTAATTTTTATTACAACGTTATACTTGGCCATCCGTTTAGGATCCGATGCGGGCGGGATGTTGTCATCGGTTCGGAAATCTGCATAGTATCATTTTAGGGAGCTTAGGAGAGGAAGCAAGCGGGTAGTTCGAATTGTAAATATGTTATAAGTTAGTAATTAATACATAATGAAGTATCGTGGCATCATTCGGGAATAAAGCCTCGTGATATTATTAACTAAATAGTAAATAGATAAAATCATTAATGGAAAGGATTTTTATATATTCTACTAATGGATTTATTAATAGTGAAACTTAGACTTAGTCTTTCCGTAACGTTTCTAGTGTTTGCGTTTTATTGTTTTCGCTGTGCAATTATTTCGGGCTCGGCGGTTGGCCAGCTTGTTGTTGGATGCTTCGTTTTTGATGTTTCGGAATCATTTTCGCAACATTTTGTTCGTTGTTTGGATTTTTTGTAAATGTCATTCTAAATTTGATCTCAGTTGACAGCTGCGGACTACATCAATATTCGGAGACAGCCGTTGGTGATTGTTGGTGGGCGTAGATTATTGCGTTAAGTTTGGATAAGTGTCGGCAAAAAGGGGCTTTGATCGCAGCTAAAAATTCAAAAAGGATTATAAAAACCAAAATTTCACCGGTAACCCAAAAAATTAACGAAAGCTACGGCGAAACAATAAATTTATTTTATATTTTGCAATGTATACCAAAATACTGCATTTTTAAATAGTAAGTTTTTAAGTGAGATATCTTTTTTTATATAGCATCGTCTGGATTGATCAACGAGTTATATTCTTTTCGCTTTTTCGCAAAATAATTTATTTTAACTAACTAACTAAAGAAATACGTTTAAATAAACCGACTGTGTTACTAAGTAAGGTAATGCACAAAATAATCAGCAACGGAATGCCTTCGTAACAGTACAACTACTACAATAGCATACCATAAGTAAATATTATAAGAAAGTATACTCAAAATGACAATATGGCGGCATGTGACATGTGACAATCAGTTTTAGAGGTGTTGTGGGTAAATATCCACCATCTTGCGCCTGTGTGTTAACCTTCCCTCCAATATGACATAGTTACATAATATATGATTCTAAGTGCATTTACTACCTTTTGTTTCAATTTATTAAACTAATCTTCAATGTTTCCAGGATCTTTGACGCCATGTTGTCATTTTGCAGTTCTCTATATTATTCATCTGTTGCTAACTAAATAACTACTTATAATTTTTTCCACAGACCATATGCAACTACCGGGTCATTGTAATTAAATTCAGATATGCAATTTAAATACTTCGATATAGTTTTTAACAAATCAAAATAATATATTTTTCAAGAATATAAAATAGCATTGAATAAATGAAATCGATAAATTAAATATTTTACTATTTAAAAGTTTGCTTCGTAAGGAATTATTGCGTATAAAATCTAATTATAAAAGTTAATCTACAATCGACATGTTCACAAAAATATTCACAAATCAATCTTGCTTTTTAACTAAGTATTACCTCCAATAATATTAAGTATTACCTCCATTAAATCGTTTTAGTTTTCTTAATATAAAATACTTAATGTAGAGCGGGAGGTTGTCGCCGCCTTCGCTGAAACGCAACATGAATGTTTGGTTTCGATAAATAAATTGTATACGGGGTAGGGTAGGTCGGGACGGGCGCGGGGTGCGCCGCCAGCACGAGTCAATATACACCTGATCGTTTATATTTATCAGATACAATAATTATAGGTATTGTCAGACTAAAGTTAAACACTTGTTACATAGTTCTTCCCATACACGCATTATTTTTGTTACCCATATCCATATTTAAAATGCAATAGTTTATCGTCGACGTTTTATTTTTTGACCGTTATCTATTGTAATGGCCAAAAATTAAAATCCAGACTACCTCAGTTCACAATAGTTAATTATATAAAATAATTTAAATTGCTCGGCCGGAGAAGCGAAGCCATTTTTAAGAATAAATCGACTTCATTGAAACTAGAATACCGAAGATAAAAATGACACCGACTTTAAATTTTTGTTCGCGTTGTTCACACGAGTAATAAATATTTATACAATTCATATTATATTGATCATTTGTTGAATCTATACACCGATTTTACATATACTTGTATTTTTATATCCTCTACGTTCCTTGTTGTCTTTTGTAGCTTAAAAGTCGTTGAAATTTATATCTGAAGTCGAGTGTGTAAAGTAAGTCATTAAAAATAAGTCGTTATATTCTTAAGTCAATAGCTTTAATATTTACAGTATCTTCCACTTAAATGTAATTATTATAAATACAGTTGTAGCAATAGTTCCCATTTGCCACAATACCTCAATAAATATAACTATCATATTGTAATTTAAGCAAAGCAGATTATCCACTATAACAGTATTCTTCAGTCTGAATGTTGTTGTTTTAGAATATTCAATTACGTTAAACTGTCACAAATTATAATACATACTCAATCAGTACCTTCACATATGCTTGATGCGAGCAAAAGTTCATTATTTCATAATTGTTTTAAATAAAAAACAATCACTCTATCCGATAGTAAACAATACACGAATATTAAAATCGCATTTTAATCCTTTATATGTCGCTATATTTGAAGTATGTTCCCGTTCCGTATTTACATTACAGATTGTAAAGTAATATTTTGTATGGCGTCCTCGTGTGATAATTTAATAAATATTTACCAATAATCTGCTGAACCCCTTAAACTAGATACATAAATCATAGTTCCGTAACTCAAAGTGCACTTATATCTTTTATATAAGAAGTATTATAATCAAGTGCGCGGTAGCCTGTCCGGCCGAGCAATAATCGTTGATAGCCAGTTTTTTGCAGTAATTATATTAAAAAAGTATTTACAATATACCCACTTATGACAAACAATATATTGGTATAAGTAACTTTTTATCTACAGATGGAAGTAAGGCA
This sequence comes from Aspitha aspitha aspitha, assembly GCA_018246895.1. Taxonomy (NCBI): domain Eukaryota; kingdom Metazoa; phylum Arthropoda; class Insecta; order Lepidoptera; family Hesperiidae; genus Aspitha; species Aspitha aspitha. Next base: position 16,280 of record DWGJ01001711.1, read on the forward strand.
TTGGCCCAATTCGGCTGCAGATGCCACTGGATGGCGCTTGTTTGTTAGTCTAGGAACGCGAGGTCTGTGGCGGTCGTTGGATGTCGTATTGCATTCAGCGGCGTCACGCAGACGCCGCCTCCAGCCATCTCCAGCCAGATTGCACCACTGTTACTTGTTATGCTTGGGTGACACATTTTATACACAGAAATATTTTTTTATGAAAACAATTTATATGTCAATGTTAATTAAGTGGCAATTCTAATTTTAACTGCACTATATTTTTGCTGACACGATTAGGTTAGATTTTTCTTTTTTTTTTCGTAATATTGTAATGTATGCACGATCTGCGTTTTTATTAGTGTCGATATTTTTTTTCTTTTCTTTTTTAAGATTTTCTCGTCTTAAGTGCTACGTACCCTCGATTGTTTAAGGAAACATACACATTTTATTAATTTATTGTATTTTTATAGAGAACAAACGTTAAAATCGAGCGTATGTGACATTTACGGCCGCTTTACGACTATATGCCTCACTAATATTGTGTTAACATTATGTGAAAGTTATAATTTGCCATCGTTGTCAAAGGAGAAATATGTTTTTAAATACATTTAGTTGATGAGTTTTGTTATACTTTTAATGTTCGGAACAGTGGGGTGGGTTTGTAAAAAAATGTTTAATAGTATTGTGTATCAATCGATAAGGAATAGATGTGGAGGGACCGTGCGTATGCGGCCCTATAGGATATTAGGGTCCTCTTGAAATTGTTGTAAGTGAACATCTTCAGTCGAGACACTTAAAGTACTATTGTTGTAGGTTGTATGGAGGTCGGCTATAACGAATTGATGGCGTTTCGTGCTCACTGCAATCGTGAAACTGTTACTCACCTTCGGAACGCTAATCCTTTTTATATCCAATATTTTATTAATATATTTATGTCGAAATTAATATTCAAAACTAGTCAAATGTTACTTATCCATGATAGTAAATCTTACACTTAAACTAGCAGAAAACAAAATATTGTTGTTTTATAGTATCTGCCGGAAAATTATAACGTACATAGTTATATTATATTTCCCGCCAACTTCGCTTTTGACAGATAATATTATATACGTTTACAAATATGGTCAACAACAGATAACAAAGTAAACTTTTCCTTTTTTAAAACCAATGCTTCTAAGAAGGTGCTGAACTTTGTTTTTTCACGATTTCAGTGACTAAGAAATGCGAGTGTCTTTACTTGTTTTGATGTTGTTGATAAATGTGATTAAGGAATCAACTCGGGTTGCGTAGGAAGTACATATCAAAAGTCGGGTGAACTAGTACTCTAAGTATCTTTGAATCTGACTCGCAGTGATTTTTAATTGTCTGCAAATGGTTTGTTTGAAGCGGTCCTTTAGGTTCCACTCGAAATCTGCGTTTTGAATTGTCATGGGGAATTATAACAGTTGGATGTAATAAAAGTATAAAAATTAATAAACTCGCAGTGATTCCATTGATATGGTGTTTTTATTTTTTTTATTCCCTCTGTCCTCATATATTTTATATATTTTAAAAATATTAGATAAATTCTTATAAAAATATTTAATTTATAAGCCAAGATGAATGCTCCAAATAAAATCATTTAATATAAGAGAAGAGATTACAATAAGTTAAAGCTGGAGAAGGCGGACACATCATGTAGATTGTTTACCCGCACGTAGTAAGATCAAGTCAGCTTGGCCAGTTAGTATACCCAAATGATTTAATGGCAAGATGTCAGTACTTAAATTACATGTGATTATAACATCTCTGAAGCGTGCAGGTTTCTACACAATGCTCTCCTTCACCGTTATAGATATTATTTTCATTTAAAAAACGCGCATAACTTTGTAAGGTGGGGATGTGCGAGCCAGGACTTAATCCCAAACCCCCGGAAAAAACGACTGAATTTCAAAGCGCATCACTGCTTTAAACACGTATCTCATTAGCAAATTGGCACATTTTTTAAATCTTAAAAATCATTCATTTAAACATTTTCTCTAATTGTAATTTAGAGAAATATAATAAAAAGGGGGATATTAATAAAAGACCGAGGGGAGATTAGTGATCTTAATTTCGTTAAATCAAACACTATGGTCAATCTGAGATCAGTTGTTTCTATATTTATCCGATGTAGTAACTTTACCAGAACAATTTTTTTTTTTAATTTATTAATGAAGGACTTTGTCGCTGAGCGACCATATCGTCCCGTAAGACAAGACAAACGATAA
>DWGJ01001712.1:0-18510 GCA_018246895.1 Aspitha aspitha aspitha
TCACACACCTCAGAAAATATTATATACTTATAACATCTCTAAGGTGTGCAGGTTTCCTCACGATGTTTTCCTTCACCATTATAGCAAGTGATATTTAAATTTCAGTTATAAAACGCTCGCAATAAATCAGAGGTGCGTGCTAGGATCGAACTCAAACCTCCCGAGTGGAAGGCTGAATTTCAAACCACTAGGCTATCACTGCCGCTGTCGCTGTCATGGATCACATCACATTCATATTATCGGTAGATCGTACAAAAAAGGACTAGGAAAATCCACAGCACTCTTTTTTAATAAAGTGCTAATCGGTAAATAAGAAACTGCTTCTGAGATATTTCCTCAATTTTCGCCAACTCATGTCTATTCTCGATAATCCGTTATAACTGGGAATGAGATGATTTGTAGATTTACCGCCCTAATCGCTTTGGAACCCCTTTCAGTATTATAGTGACTAGACCGTTTAATTCAGTTACCACAACAATGGCTACAAGGCTCTATTAGTGCTCAATTGGAAATCAATGTTCCTACTGATGGATCGGTTAAGATTATCTCTAGAGACTTACTGCTTTTAAAAATGTTATTTTTCAAACAAAAAATATCAACACGTATAGCATAAAAGTTGAAATTGTGTTTTGTTTTCAACTGTCAATGACAGACTGTGTTTGATAAGCATTGCAGGGAATTGAATTAAAATTGAATTGGCAAAACACACTAATAACCTATTTATACTTGATCACAGCTGACATATAGGGACCAAATCACAAATCTTATATGTAATGATTATAGAGGTACCTATACTTTTTGCCAAAACAACCTCAATAACGGTCACACTGAAAAATTTAATAAAACACGCTTGAATTTCGCCCCCTGAGTGACGTCGAACGCAAAAGCAATTTCATTAATTCTACGACTTAATATCTTTAATGAACCGAGCAAATGAATTTCGAATACGCATTTCTACTGTAATACCTTAAACAGCCAGCGTATAATTAATATTTTTTAATTAACCGTATTTCGAAAACGTCTTTATGCAAGGGTCAAAGGTTAATAAAGATTCCGTCTCAGCTTTTATAAAAGATTTTTTATGGAAATTAAGCAAATCTAGAACATCGGAAAAATCTGTCACGATTACTATGAACTTCTTAGGGCATTGACAATGCCTAGCCGGTTTTGAAGAGGAGTTTCGAAAGGTCTTTAAAAATTTATTATTATTATAATAAACATGACGTGTATAACGGATTTCTTATATGAAGTAAAATTGATGAAGATTGTTGATGTAAATACCGCACACTTTACGCTAAATTAATTGGATCAGTTCTAGGTAAAATATACAAGCTCGCTCTGGGATATATTGATGAACACATTCTCGAGTTCCAGCGTCCATTAATAACTTCAAACATAGTGTTATATATCTATACAGGAACCCAATATGACCATTTGTATTAACGTATGCTTACAACCAACTAAATTTGTCCAAGATAATACCGTAAATTTAATTTCATCATTAGACTTTACATTGTGATTGTACTTTACGATATCAAAACATTTTTCCTTTATTCTTTTTTTAGCTAGGGTATATTAAAAATTCAGTTTTTTTTTACTATAGGTATTATTTGGAAGCATAAAGAGGAGCGTAACTAGAAAGTAAACAAAGAAATTTGAAAGGTATGTCAGGAAATGTAAAGGGTAATTGAGAATTTACTAAACTTTTAAAGTTGACACAAAGGTCAACTCGAAATGAAATGTATGCAAATTGCAACGGGAGACATCGGCAAAAGGAGTTTCTTGTTTCTTTAAATTGAATTACTTGTCAGTTACGTCAAAGAATAAGTAAGTAATTTACGTCTGCAGTTGTTAATTATAACTTAAAAATTTATAATTGTACACAGTAGTTTACCTTTTCGAATCCAATAATTCCATTTAATTATCTGTTGTCGGTACACTTATTGCCAAGTATTAAAAAAAATATTAATTCTGCCGCTCTATCCTCTATGGTTTCATCCTATATCAGATCGGATACATAACACAACATTTTTTCTGTATTATATTATGTTTGTGATAAATACAATCCCAGTGTGTATAGTGTAATTAAAGTAACAAGCTTCCAGCCAGTTAAGATTAGAAGCAAGTAACAACGTATTAATTAATTAGCGTTGCTTGCCGTCTGTCCGTATTAGGGACTACGCTGCTGAATAATTACGTATAAACCCGTCGATTTTGTTCTAAATGAAAGCGTAATTTTGCATTAGTTCACGCCCAAGGATTATGAAGGGTGTACGAAATTATTTAATCATGATAATAATTGCCACATAACGCACGCCTGATTCCAAATTAGGCAATTAAATATCTGTTTTATGTTGGTTAACAACAATATACGCCAACGCATAAGTCTGATGGCGAAAAGGACAATCTTATTTAAGTTATAATTATGTACATCGTTGTAGTTAAAAATATGATGGAACTGAAGGGTTTAGGCAGCAAAAAGAAACAATACCGCAGGATTAATTTGGATTTATTACAGAACAATCAGAAAGCACAGAACAACAGAGCAGAAACAGAACCGTAGTCATGAACGTCAACGTCGATCATAGACAGTAGATTTGCATTTCCAAAGACAACTAGATTGGATGGTGTTTACAAAGACTGTTTTACATAACAAAAATAAGACATAGACAATCATTTGAGCTTTTAAAATCAAACAGCATTTTAATTTTTTATACTTAATTGCCTTTATCGATGTATTGTCACAGATTTTTGATCCTATATAATAGACTTAAAGTAAGCGCAAACAAGCAGGCACCACTAATGTGTATAATATATAAATACAAGTGATTAGTTACTAAATTTAATAGAAAATGTACCTCGTACAGAACACCTGTGATAAAGTACCTGCATATATATAATCCGCTTACACGTTAGAGGGGGTGAAATACAGGCTTTTAAGAGGCGAAATATTTTGGAGAATGCATGAACTACACAACTAGTTATGAAGCTTTGTATGTGAAAACGTTATTGTGTTATATCAACGTACGCTAGTAATTCAATTAAAGCTTAGTATCGTCCAATTTGTATCCGTTTACTGGCTGTACGTATTTATTACATCTGGGGAAACCTAGATCATTTCTGACTCAATATTCAGTGTATTAATATAAGACACGGTTTTATGTGCATTTTACGGGTTACGTACGCTACCACGCCTACGTGCTAGCACTTTCAGCATACAAGAAACCGCACTGAAATAACTTGCGGGTCTACGAAAAACCGCACTAAGTATTACTGGGCTACGAGTAACCGCACTAAGTATTATAGGGCTACGAGTAACCGCATTCAAGTAAGATACGGGGCTACGAGAAACCGCACTGAGTATTACGGTGCTACGAGAATTCGCACTCAAACATACAGAGCTACGAGTAACCGCGTTGAAACATGTGTCTCTCAGATCTATGTGTCTACTACTTACAAAATGAGAACCGTACTCAACTGTGGAAAATTTATAACTCAACAGTAGACACGCAAATATAATTAAATTAGGAATACCTGAGTACTTGTAACACTAGTTGAGGTTTATTAAAAGCCCGTAATATTTAACGACGCGGAAATCTCGCATACATAAATGTACATATGCTTAGAAAACATTTCTGGATGATTTTGTATCACAACGTAAGTAACGATAACATAAGCGATGTTAGTTCGCTAAATGATTCTCGCGGCTCGCTGGTTCCTGTACATCATAATTTATTTCACTTATGCAAAGTACCGTCAACAAAACAAAGCACGAATGCAAAGTACTTTTTAATATTTTTGTTTTTTCTACACATGAAGCTGTTGATAAAAAAACAATAGGATGAAGAGGGTATTATCTATAGGAAACCAGTCAATGCCTGAATATATTCCATAATGTTTTAGAAGGCGGCTGCAGTGTGGGAAATCAAAGACCGTTTCATAATAAGAGAGCCAGCATTGTAATAAGAAGAACTAAATAATAGTAATTAGGAGAATTCCACACACGGTATTAGGTAATGAAATACTTATATATAAAGGAACAGTTGGTAAACACACATACAACACAATACTTATAGTGTATATACTACGTGATAATATGCAGTGTATATAGAACGTGCATATATGTAACTGATGAGGAAACTGGCGTTCGAATGTTATGTTACCTGTCACGTTCTATTTAGTATATAAGGAGCAAGATGTACATATCATATTATTCATTATTCATTGTTCATTCATTATTATATTAATAGTATAAGAGAGACAATACAAGACTGATTAGAGTCAAGCTGACTGGTCTCTTATTTCCTTATTCTCTTATTTCCTTGAGGGATTCCTCTGGGGCAACCCCTTGCCTAAACCGTGAAACACCACAAGGCAACCCTGCTTACCACATGGCGACCCCAACACCAAAACACTTGACACAGTGGCTATTACTTAATTGTTTAGTGGTCACGGCCTCTGTCTATAGACCGAAAAACCAGTCACTGACGATATTAGTTCGGGCGAGAACATAAATGAATATAAAAGCTATAAAATCCGCATGCTGACGTTACTTGCCTAGACCGTTTGATTTACTGCTTACTAATGAACATGTCTGCATAAACTTCACTAATACTTAGTGCTTTGAAGATTTAAACTGCCCGTAACATTATTAAGGTCTGAGTCCTCGTATTGCGTAAACTCGTATAATATATGACGATATTTCGAAGGCAATTAAACGCTGAGTTGTTAATAGAAACGCTTATAGTAATCTTTAATATGAAACATTAATATTAATGAGCTCAACTTTTCTGAAAAAAAATGTGTATTTTCATAACACTAGATCTTCTCTCGCCCATACAACATAACATCCGCGCGCCAAACAGAATAGCCTTGATTGTTTAAAAAACTGTATTGCGAAACTATATGGTACAACCTGGCCTATACTCGCAGGCTATAGAATGTAGAGCATAAAATTTATTATTATTTTAAAGTTTTAGTAAATTTAGAAGAGTATATCGCGAATAAGCACAACTCGAAGGTAGGTACACTGATGTAGGATTGTTTAGGACCATGTGAAATATATTTTGTTTTACGAATTAATATGTTTACTTTGAATGTTTCAGCTAAACAGTTAATGTTTTGATATATTATGCATGTTATGAAAGGTTTGAGCTTAACATTGTGAGAAAACAGACCCTTATTGGAATGTATTATTATTCAAAAGTACTAATTTAGTGGTAGTTTGAAATGAAGTTTTCTCGTAAACATATAACCTATATGAATTATCACGTATTTTTTTAAATAGTTTTGTTTACAAACATCTTTTTCAGCATATTCCAAATTCAATTTCCGTAGTCTAAAATTGACATCGCCGACCTTTGTTCCATCTCATCATTTTGATGTTTAAATGATTTTACGTTTAAAAACCTTACGTATATACAGACGCAAAATACTCACACACATACGCTTGTATTTTCTCTTCCTTGTGCTTCCGTCTCGCTCTCTCCTTCGCGTTGGTGACGTTGTACTTTTCCCGAATTAGTTACCCATCCCAGACGTCCCTTAAGAAATTTGCCTCGAAACATTGTAATACTCGTAAAAGTGAAATATTTACCAACGTGTTGTAAAAACGATTTTTATTCTTATCATGTACCTAAGTTAATTTGTTATATAACACCGACATCGAGCCCTTATAAATAGGTTTTTGTTTGTAAATTGTTAATCGAAAATTGACTTTATGACGTATTTCGTGTTTCCTTTTCAAGCAGAACAATAGGAGAATTGGGTTTCATTAACGTGCAACAATCGTTCTTTAGAACAAAATCGGATTCAATCAAGATGTCTTCAAGCAGGAATAATGTTTCCTTACCTTTGTTGTCTTTGTGAAAGGCGTCAAAAGTGTTCATGTTCGAAACAAAAGCGATTTTGGATTTCCGAAAATGATGTATTTTTTTTTTCTAAATAGGAAACCAACCAAATCTACTGCAAAAATGATAAATATCTTCTTCTCTTTAAATTGTAAATGCCAAACAATACTCATAATTAAAACAAAATAATAGATTAAGTTTAAATTAGTTCAATATAGTAAACTAGCTTAGCTAATATCGGGATAAAAATGACCTTTGCTCATTCTCTGAGCTCGAACTATCCCCATACCACATTACTATTGGTTAAATGTCTTGGTCATGAAAGCGTAACAGACGCACAAACAGAGTTTTTTTGCATGTATTATAAAGTATAAACCTTATAAAGTATAAATCGGTTTGTCTATGGTGAAAACTGCTGTAAAATCCGTTGCATAGTTTCAAAGATTTGAGCGTACGCAGGGTGAAAAGCGAGTATGTTTTTGGATAAACGAGCAAGTTAGCGAGCGTTCCATCCAAACAGCAACATTCGATGCTAAATTTCACGTGTTACGATCATTTATTGCCATATTTTGGCATAATATCTATGTACATTTTCACTGCCGTTCCAGCAAAATACAGCAGCCACATTTTACGTGCAATGACGTCATTAGCCTAGCACGTCATATCCGGCGTACAACAACATGGCCGTAATCTCACTTCCGGCTGTTGACAGCGCGCGGTATTTTGTTATCTGTAACAACGTATGTAACATCTGATGGATGGAGACCGATACGCGGTTTTTTTGTTTTACCTCATTATTCTCGTAGCTACAGTCATTCGTAGTTTTATTTGTTGTTAATTTAGTATCATTTCGTAACGTGTTTTTGTTTCGTAAATACTAGTAGAAGTAGACTATGGCCTTAAAGAAAAAACATTAATTCACTATTTCTAACAATTCTTCACCCATATTGTCAGTTAACCGTTAATCTGTGAATAAATCAAACACGAAACTTCATTAGTACAGTGATTCAAATTTACAATTTCAATGGCGTCAAGTATTGCATTCTGTACTGTATCTCGTGAAGATGGAAATAGTGGAATTTATTAAAAATCTTGCGAACGTTTAGACAAGTGATAAAGCTTCGGTTCAGTATTTGCAATTGCGATACAGTTGAATAAATGAATGAATTCAAACTGTTCCAGCTGATTCACAACAATATTGCATTCTAATCAGTTATGTTGTAAAGTTTAAAATCCGGTACATATTTATGTACATATATATTCTAGTAGACATTGTGGTTGAGTTTTATGGTCTTGAATGGATTGGATTGGATGGCTGGAAGGAATATGGCACTTTTATAGTCTAAAAATATGGAACTTGGCAGATTTGATTGCGTTGACAGCTGTCATCGAATATGATTTAAGTGGTAAATGGAGTCTCATATCAAAATTATACCACCATTTACACCCTTCAGATTGAAACACATAGTAATCTAATGTCAAGCGCTTTAAAATAAAAATGGGCTAAGTGTGTAGTGGAGTAAATAATGGTTTTCCTATCGATTTATGGTTTATGGCACCAGCTCCTGTCGTTGGAATTTAAATTCAACGAATATAATAAGATTTTGCGATATAAATTTTCATGACTGCGAAAATGTGAGATATTCGCAAGAGTTCTTTATGTACGATAGAAGTCTCACGTACCTAGTATCAGTTGGCGATCGTGCCTGAATTTTATAGCCAGCGCTATAAATGACGTCATCTGGACGGAACCACTAGATTTCATGTCCGTTCGAACGTTTATTTTTATTTCATTTCATTAAATTTGTATGATTTACCTTGACGTTTATTAGTATGAAATCTCGTAACGCTGTTAGACCACTTGTGCAAGATGCTAGCGGGTTGACCACCGCTACATCTTATGCTGCTGGTAAATAGCGATTTTTTCTTTGTATCCGATATCAAGCTTTCGTAGACATATGTACATATTGAGGTGTGTTTTGTTACTTTTTAAGGATGGACTCCAGGGGGCCATTTAGTCTAGTTGCTATATTCAGAAAAAAAATCACCTCCACTAAGCTTATTGTACAGATATTTGTTCGATAGAATTTTGTTTATTAGCAAATTTTTTTTGAAAATGGTAACAGGTGATCTAAATTCACTATTTTCATTTACTTAACTGTGAAAAAGATAGTGAATTATTATTCTTTTTACACGCTTCATATTATTAGTTTCACTTGTTTTATTTTATCCCCGTGTTTGTTACTCCTCGCAAAATTTTGTTCATACAACTTTTTTATACGTTAGCTGTTGTCGGCGAACCGCGGTAAGGCATAGGTTGTCAAACTGTGATCCACCGCTGATTTGTAGTAAAAAATTTGTTCATAAACGTTGCAGTTATTGTTTTGAAAGCTGTTATTCAATTCGCCGTTCTGTTATTGACTTCAAATATGCGTGTACGTAGTTTTGCTTTGTTTTTTAAATTGTGACTTATTTCCTGACGCTTTTGTGAGAGACTTCTGCCGTTTCTGAAATACCTCAGTGCCAACAAGAGCGCATTATCGCTCACTTTGAGAAAAGCTGACATACAGTTTATTCACTCCGATGATGTTTCATTTAGGAACGAAACACGTCTTGCTGTCAGAGTTAAATAGGTGTTCCATTTTTATAACTTTTTCATTCATGAACAAATATGTATTTATGTATTCCATCGTCATGAATATCGTCATTGTCATCGTCATAGTTCGCTGTATAATTTTAGTAAATGCGATTCATAAATTTTTTTCACATATATAATTTATATAACAAGATTAACTTTTGTATCCTCTTTGTATACCTAATTATTAATAAAAATATTTATCTTAGAAAAATTTTTACTTACCTACCTACCTACTGTACCTACCAATACCTACCTGTAAAAATAAAATAAAAAAATTAAAAGTAAAATAAAAAAAATATAATAAAAAAATTAAAAAAATATATAAATCAGTAAAAATTCTGTCAAAAACGAATAATCATTCTGAATGGAACTAGGCACAAAAACGGTCCTCTTTAGAATTGTATTTATTTATTTACATACCTATTTATTTATTCTTTATACATGACTAAGATTACAGGTCCATAGCCTAATGTCATTAAGAAGAAACTAAAAAAACTTTTTAAAATTCGTAAATAATTTGTATCGCGTAATAAAACAACTGTTTCGCGTGGCCATGGACAGAGACAGGTTCAAGCAACTAACGGCCAACCTTCAGCAGTGAAGAGGCAAGAAGAAGAAGTAATAAATCATCAATTCCCGCTGCAAAACCAGTCAAACGAGCGAGAACAGATTTCATTTGTAAAAAACTAGATGTAATACATTTTTACGACAACTTTCCCCTATTACCGTAATAGCGTGGCACAAAGTCGCGTATTCTGTTACTTTCTGATTTGTAGCTGACGCCCGCGTCCGTCGGGACTGAGGTAGTATTTCTTCGTTAACACACTTGTGTTATATGCGTATTTATAATACAATTCGAGCACACACTCACCTTAACCTAACCGCGTGGGATCACGTATTTCTTTACATTTACGACTCTAATGATGAATTATAAATAAATAAATAACTGGGGACAATTTCACACACGGCTGTCCGATCCCAAATTAGGCAATTTAATGCCTGTGTTATGGTGACGGGACAGCTGATAAACATACATATATACATACGATTTAGTACTTATATAGACATTTTTATTACGCCCAGACACAGATCAAACAGATGTGCTCATCACACAAATATTTTAAATTTAAGTTTAATTATTAGTATTACGACTATACTCAGGTCCAAAAGGGTAGAGTCAGGAGCGGTGAGAGTCAAATATCTCGATCTCTATCTAGCTCTATCTTTAAATGTCTCCATTACCCTTTTGGATCCCATGTGCTTCTTTTACTTCGGGTCGATTTTCGGTCGGCTGGTATTCTGTCCAGTTCTGGCTAGTCTGTCCTATTTGGTCAACATAGGACAGTCTTGATCTCCCCTACACCTGCATGTGTGCTAACTTTTACATTGTGTATCTGTTTAGTTGTTATTGTATTACAATAAAATGTAATTGTCAACTCATTTCTCTACCTTTTTTACATAAAATGGAAAAGGTGTAAACTTTCAGCACAGCCTCTAAACAGTCGTAATTCTCGGAGGTATTATATTTTGGGCTCGGTTATATAACTATACTTGCTGGTGTTAAATATGCCAACAGTACTTACAATTCGCCTCTCATCTCGCGGGGCTTACTTGCTTAAGGGGTATTAAAATACAAAATTCGAATACAAATATATCACAGCTTTTTTGACCCATTTATTCTCCGCTGGTGGATGTGGGTCTTCCCTCACCATAAGATAGTTTTAGGCTTAGTCTACCACGCTGGCCAAGTGTTGATTGGCAGACTTTACACACTTTAGAAACATTGTGAATAATTGTTGAGTGAAATTAAGTTACAATTTTATTATCTGCGTCGTATATATGAAATATATTCTTATGTAATGACACAAAAGATCAAAATCGTTCAATAATGCACCTACTTTGACATAACTAGCAAAACATTAGTAATTAGGCGTAGCTAAATACTTGGTAAGTAGGTATCGATCATGCCGCAATACACTTTGATTGGAACTTGGGGAAAGTTATAAAGTAATGGAACACCTTGTAACTCGGTTAGCGGCGACCGCGGACCCGTATTTGTCACGAAAAACTATCCATTCCCGACTCACGATTGGAGTATTATGAACAAACTGAAAAGTTACTCTTTGTGTTGTCCTTCCCAAATTTGAGGAGCGACTTAAGCCCTACAGCCACTGCGACTTTTTGTAACTATGACATTTTGTTACTGTGACATTTTGTTACCGTGACACTTTTGTTACGGGGACTTTTTGTTGCTGTGACGTTTTGTTGCATTGTGACATTTTGTTACTGTAGCATTTTTTTTTCTGTGACATTTTGTTGCTGCGTCATTTTGTTACTGGAACATTTTGATACTGCACTCTGAATCGAACACAGTCCCTTGCAATGAGCGCATACAATAAGCAACAGTAATTTAAAAATCGCAGAAACCGTCGGCCCTTATTTTTAATAAGTATTCCTCGCGCGTCTCAGGTATTGTTAGTGAGACTTCCGTTAAATTAATTCAAAGCATAAGAGGCATATTTGTTTATTTATATAATAACGTGGTTTCTTTAAAATTTCACTGACTATAAATTGGTTAGATAAACGACATTTTAGAATGTAACATAAATATTTGCAATTTGGGATCACTGAATGCAGTTAACAAAATAGTAAATCTTATTAAGTTAGTTTTATGCTTAAGCTCCAAAACAATAACATTAGTAAAGTATAGAAGGGAGAAAACATAAATCGAAGTTATAAAAGGTCGTATTTCTAGCAGGACATCAAAATTCACCTCGGCTTTTAGTCGGACCGCAAATCGATAAATCAACAATGACAGCAAAATGAGAAAGAATTTTCCAGAACTTAACCGTGTAGAACTAACTTATTCGCCATGGTATTAGCGATACAGCTGATATGGAGACTTTCCTAAATTTTATACAGGAACTTAACCTGTATTTTAATTGGAGTTACTGTTCGTATCATTTATCCTGAGGGACTCTTGATGGAGATGATAGTAGGACTTGAATGTCAAACAGTCGAATTAACATGAAGTGAACGGTTATTAAATTTTAGCCTCTAAAACACCAATTAGTTTTATCGCAACAGATAATGATACTCATGATCAGCTAGCCTGACTCGGGCGTTTTAATATGAGAAGAATTGTTCTATGTAATTGTAAGGTATCCGGCGAAATCAGGCGAAGAGAACAGTGGTAATAAACATGAAACTGGACAGAGAAAATTCCTTGAACACATTGTACGAGATAACGTAGATATGATGTACAGGAGAGAAGATAATTTCCTTAAATAAGTAGCATACAATTCGTTTAGCTTTTTCGCATCACATAACAGTTTGTCTGTCGTCCAGGGTTGTCGCTACTTTCCACTAGGGACGACACCTATTTCAATTAATTCCAATGCTAATCCAATTCCGTAGGACAATATAAAAATCGTCACACCTACACTTATGGTAATAGGCGGGCCACGTAAAATTTTATTGCGCGTTATTAAATTCCTGTTCGAGCATGGTAAGCTTTAGGATAGGCGTCTAGGTATCACACGGCCATACTACCGCCGTGGGACAGTGCCGAATAACGTAGCGGACTTTACGATGTGTCTCGTAAAACATTGTTAGGGACAATGTACGCATAATATTTCGTTTTATAAAATTATATGCAAATGTAATAGGACCACGTCGGAATAGTTATGTTACAATAAGAATATGGCACAAAAAACTTTACTAATCGTAAGAACAGTAAAAAAGCCGCGATAGCTGTAATTTGACTGTTTGAAGTAAATTAAAACAATTTCAAAACAGCCTTATCGCAAAACAAATCAGAAACTTACTTCGAGATTAAGGTTAACGGGCTTATAGGTATGGCATAAGCAATTGTAGCAAACCCAAAATATATAACAGTATTACTTAATAAACTTATTACTTACCAAAATACGAAACATTCTAGTACGGAAGATACCTCGGTATTTGAAAGGCAACTGCCGAAGTCCCATAAAAGTTGTTTCCTCAACAACACGGGAACTAATGAACCCGAAAGGAACTTACTAGAAGTAAAATGCAATCCCAAACAGAACTAAACTAAACAAGCACAAGGCGTACGCCTTATATGTAGTCGATCGGATTTTATTACTGTATTCTATTGAATGGCAATGCTTTTGAGAAAGATTGTGTAAAATAGCAACATACTCAAAACGTCATCTTTTAATGTCAGAAAACTGCGCAACTTGCGATTAAATCGCAAATTAACTAAGCCTCTTTTATGGTAACCAGACAGCTGTAAAATTACATGAATAGGTATGTTCTTACTCAAATAACTTACACATCTGATATACGAGTATAAAAGATATTCACGCTCAACACAAAAATATTTGGTCTGTATCGAACCCACAATCAGCGGCTTAACGGTCAAGTTTAATGGATCAAGAAACCAGTCATAAGCAGCGTTGCAATCATAACATATAATATACTAGTAGACTTGACCACGCGTTGCCGTGGTTATATATACGTGCAATCATATTATATCAAATATGTCAAAATCCCGTATCATGATGTTTGTCCGACTAAGTGTTGTCCTATAAGAAACATTTAATTTGCAATAAAAAAAAGAGATTATCAATTGAGATAAAAAATATCCTACCTTTTAAGTTGGACCAAACAATAGATATCTACAAAATTTAATCGAAATCGGTTCAGTGGTTTCGGAGATTAGCGCAAACGAACATCGTGACACGGAATTTTTATTTATATAAGAGATATACCAAAAACCAGCAAAACAATCATACTAGGGTACGTTATTGGCAAGTTTTTAAATGCATTCTAAAGAAGTCCATGAAAATGTTATTGCTCCGTTGGCGGAGCAATTTTACGACACTTAAACTCGCTTTGGAAGCGAGCCAGCGAGCCTTACAACTGCGTATCGGGAAACCTATCTACCGCTTCAGTATTTCAGTAGTATCACGAGTGTTCACCGACGTTATACGTATTAGTTTAAATTGTATGAACACTATTATTGTACACTAATATATTTTTACTACATTTTATTAGAGCAGTTTGAAATTCAAGCGCCTAATCTGGGGCTATGCGTTCAAATTTGAAATTTTCTGTAAAAACAAACTTCTTTATAATTGTATTATTTGTAACACATAGCATGCTGTGATTAGCTTTAAGTGTAAGAACAGTTAAAAAGCCAATAATTGTGCATTGTATACTTTATACATAGATGTGGCCTCTGTATCTTATGTTGGTAATCCGTAAATAAATAAATAAATAAATCCTGGCACGCCGCTGACTGGTTGCGTGCTTGTTAAAACTTAGAAATTAAATATCAGTAGCAAGTAGAACGGTGAAGGAGAACATCAAGGAAAGAGTCCTTTAGATTTATTCTTTTGTCGGCCATGGATAATAAAGATACGCTAACAAAAAAGACAACTATATAGGCAGAGCCTGTATTATAGTATCCGGACAAGTACATACTTATAATATTTGTTATACCCAAGCGGAACAAACAAATGTTTGTCCTGGGCGGGAATCAAACCCACGCCCTCTCGTTTCGCTAACCTAAGCATTTGACCCAAAGGCCACTCTTAACTACGGAATAGATTTATATTAAAAATGCTCTTTTGTATTGAACTAATCACCGTTACAAATATCACCTATCACTTACGTAACACTGCATTTGAACTAACACGGTAACAATGAACGAGGACGCGCGTGCCGCTCGACACATGTAGATACATACATACATACACACCTGAATATCAGCTGACATTAGTCACTTTTCATTTTAACCTACATGAAGAGTATCGCTAACTCTATAATCGAGGACCGTTTTACATAGTAATAGCAATTACATTTTGGGTAGCTATGGACGTCAAGATGGCGCTGTTGTGCACGTGTTGTGTTTTAATAGTCTGCGCACAAGATTGTAAAGTTGGCGGGAAACGGGTGAGATTTTTTTTTTAAATACGCTCAAGCCCATAAAAACTGTTTAGTTCGTCTGTCATAAAATATTTAAAGAAATTCTGTTTTTTTTTGTTAAAAAATCTATTAATATTTATTATACGACAATATCAAAGGGTAATTTTTCTTGTTGTATAGACATATCAATGCTTATTATTTTCGGCTTTTTTATTAAACAGGTGAAGAAAAGAACACATTTATTATAATTTATACTTATCCATTAACTGCTGTTTAAATTATGTAGCTAGCTTTTCGTCGTTATGATTATGACTATTATTTTACTTATAATGAAACTGTTATTTAAATAAATAAAATGAATTTACATTCAACGAGAGCACAAACACCATTTATACCTTTTAAATTAATTTATTAATATTTAGGCGTCGCTTGTAAAGAGAATCGTGATGTAGCTACTCCGTCCGGTCGCACGAAGCAATCTGTTTATAATGTAAAATCATCATTTAAAATTGAAAGTATGTAAAGCAGATTCATAAAGGCTGTGTCGATTGGCGCGCCGCGTGTAAATGTCGCATTAGACCCGTTATTACCATTAACGAGTCCTGTTGCCGAGTATTGCCAGTCGATTAAATCCCAAACAGAAATAGAAGACTGCAGACTCATAAATAATAAGTCATACATCCTTTATTAAAAAAAAGTTACAGCAAGCGCGTGCTACAGTTTTTTTTTCATAAAATTCAATATGGCTGCCAGCTTCTTTCATAACCTCAAAAATAATGAATATGAGCCGAATTAATTATGAGTATAGACACGAGGTCAGTCGATATTTAATTCCATCACACATAAGTTTCTGACAAGGCTTAATGACAAACAACATGGGCACAAACGATCTGTAATAGGTCGAAGTGCCTCGAGCCGCAGGGCTCAGCCTTCAACCCAAATAAAAAAAATAAAAATGACAAACCTGGATGAAAAATTTATTTAATCTGTAATTCAAATGGACATTTGCAACACGACAGAAGACATACGCGTCGTAGACTTTTTAAATAGTATTTCTACATCGTTCTTGATGATAATATCACAAAATCTTAATCAACAAACTCTTCAAATTTGTTTGTCTGTCTGTTCAGTGTGCGGACCATGAGCAGTGCTGTGGCGGATGTTGTTTTAACAGCGAATGCATTGATAGTAAGTATATCTTTTATTTATTTATTCTTTTTACCGTACTTTGTACCGTGTTTTGACTTGTAAGAAGGTCAAGCAAATACTTGTACTTGTATTTATAATATTAGTTTGAATTGTCTTAAGATATTGTTGTTTTTATTTTAATATACAGCCCTAACTAGGTATTTGGAACTACTACTACTACTACTTCAAGTGCGTGTGTAGTGTTGCCACGTTCTACTCAAAAATAACTACAAATGTTGAGGTATTTGAAAATAGAATAGTTTCTAAATTGAAACGGATATTTCCTTGTATTCTTGTATCCTTGTATTCCTTGTATTTGCGGGTTTAATGCTAGATTCCATTTTACTCGTGTATCTCGTTATTGGTGGCGAGCTAAATCGAAATAGCATTGTTTTATTATAGACTGTATCGAATAATATTCGGTATCAAATGACTGGAAGTGTCTTTTCGTTCGATAGACTAGTATTTGTATACGAATTGGCTTTTATGTAATATTACACTGCTCCTTTTACAAATATTAATGTATTATTAAAAAACACAAATGAAATTTTAACCGACATAATTTAAGTACTCCAAAGCGTTAAAACAACACAACGGACGCACTGGTCTGTGACAGAAGCCAGCATTGCGATTGTAGGTATTTGTTTAGTCGAATCGTAGTTTATGTATAAAGTAGAATCGACCACATTAGAGTTTAACTAAAACTGAGCTCATAAAAAATATTCTCTATCCTCTCTTTCTCTGTCTCCAATGCGGATTGATACAGATATCAGTTGGTCGCCAACTGTCACATGTTTTTGAACCGTAGGTATTCCTTTACCGAAGCCTTCGATAAGTTATACCGATTTTTAGCTGACGATAACAACTGGGTTAACACGCCGTAAAAATTTGTCATCCTTCCAAATGCTGACCTAGAGCCGTTTAATGTTGTTCCGATTGCGATCCGCAACCACGTTGGACTACCAGCACATTGTTTCCGAAGCTATTTTGTATATAAACAAAATACACATTAGAATACAAAATGCTCAAGCTTCACCGACGTGTAAGGAACGGAATTAACCGCTTCCTGCACAAAATACTTCACCTTTACTTTACTTTTCAAACGAACGATTGTACAAAAACACAAATTACCTCATCCTCAAACGTCCGATGCAACGAATAAGCATAGCGTTATCTAAGTCTCCTTTTATTGTTGCAGCGTACAGATCGTGTTTGAAATCGCTCGACGTGTGCAAAGACCATGTCTGCATCGGTAAGGAGAACTGCTTCGTGTACGTACCACCGCGGTGCAATGGATGCGAACCAATACCATTGTGCCGCGATTAAGTGATACGTGCTATCTGAATATAATACAAGTGTAAATATAATTCTACATAGAATGTTCCGTCAGTTTCCGCTTCATACTATTGTTCCTTGTCACTGCCATATATATAAATGTTTGTTAAAGTACAAATAATGTGATGTATTTTAAGTTTAGTTAAAAATAATTATTTTCAACGCATATAAAGGATAAATAAACGACATTATTATCGTTATATTGTATATTCATTAATCCATTTTATATTGTAATATTCCTAATTATAATTTTAATTAATTATTTTATAATTGCAAAATACGATTAAATAGAATATTAATAAAGTATAAAACTATTGCGTTTTAATTTAAACGAGATATGGACAAACAATTATCGCAACGATCCACATAAAGGAATGGAATCATTTCAATTTATTGATCTAGCTAGAAACATTTTCATTGTTTCAAAGTGTTAGTATGTCATATTATGTTTGAAAAACTTGCTTTAACACGGATGCAGATCAAATTATTATTATATCTTCATGCAATATCATGATGCGAAGATTTTTCTTCAGCTTTAGTTACCCAGGCAATATGATATTAGTTATATAAATATTTTCAAAGGTATTCCTCTTTCTAGTTGGAGCAAAAGTTTTAGCTTCTTATTTTGAGTTCCTACTCGTAATTAACGATTACAGAATGACTGTACAGTTAGTGAAAAGGTTTCTGCCTTAAGCCTTTCTGGTTTGGGAAAAAATTTTAGGTTCTCATTTTGAGTTCTTACTTAAAGTTACAGAATGACTGTACAGTTAGTGAAAAGAAAACGGAACTCCCGACTATAAATCATCGGGATGTTGGTTACGGAGTGTACAGCTCGCTTATCATCCGGCCAATTTATCAGGATATTCACCCCATCATCCAGCCTAGCTGACCTTATTAACCATTTGAACCGCCCGGCCAATTCATATGCATTTGAAAATACTCTCGTGTGATGGAGTGTTTTCTTTTATTTGAAGAGAGAAGCAAACGGGCACAAGGGGCCGCTGCTGGCCATAGACATCTGCAATCGACTCCTAACAGGGGTGATCCTATCAGAAATCGGTCACAGAATCGTTGCCACTCTTAAGGATTAAGATGGTCGCCTCTGGTATACACGTGAACCGGTGTGTGACCAGTGATATAGCATGTTTACCGTATAACGGCTATTCAAGCTGCGTTTGAAGAGTTCAAGGACGCGTGGAGAATCTCTGGGCTTGAACATTGAATTCCCACTAGGATCGTAGGAACAAAATTGTGAATATTAATGGAGAAATAAAAATCTAATACCATTCCGCCATTACCAGTGATGGTCGTCATGGATACCACACAATGACAACAACACGAATAAATCCACCCAATCAAATTTATATATCGACCCCATTCCTCGAACTCGGGACCCCTCGCATAGAACACCATGAACTTTAAGTCGATGGGAAATAGCATTTACACTTATACACTACCTTCATATGACACCAAGTAGAGGCAGTTGTATTTATTATTATTATTTATTTATTTATTTATTATTTATTATATGTATAATACATAGCGTTGGCAAACATTACAGATTATCCAATGCGTTTGTCAAGCTTT